>QEWY01000586.1:227756-239186 GCA_006503575.1 Baylisascaris schroederi | reverse complement strand
ATAATGAAATGGGTAATAAGGCGGGTGGAGGGGATATAAGGGAGAAGATGGGGTGGAAGAGTAACTAGGCTAGGAAGAAGAATTAACCGAAAAGGTGAAATAAACGAAAGATTAGGAGAGATGCGGGAAGGAACAAGTAGGAAAGAAGATGAATTTAAGGGAATAAGTAAAAGGTGGGGCAGGGGAAGGAAGCATGAGGAGAGATTAGAACATAAGATACTTTATAGTTAATGGGCTAGTAAGCGTAGAAATAGAAATCTACTTGATTTCTGTTATGAAACGATATTATAGCCTTCCAATTTCCAAGTTTTAAGCAACAAATCTTTATATTTCTTCCAGAATCTAAAGGAAATCCACCAAAAAGCAACAAATTGTTGTATCACTTCGAAATTGCAAGTTTATGATTCACAAAACATCGAATAAAAAGGAGCTCCCCAGGTACCACAAGTCTTTCATCCTGAGGCAGATGCGAGCCTAACGGGGTGGGCTGTAGTTTGAAAGAACTTTCCGTCTTATGAACCTATAATCTGGTGCATATGCCTCGTGATGTGGCTCCAGCAACACATGCTCTCGACAATCCATATCAAACTTGATTCCCACCCCAAGAAAAACTTGAGTAACTGCGATAAAGTGATGCAACACTGAGCTCGAACCTCAGGTCTAAAACTCGCCCTCAGACAAATGCCTTATAGCAGCATAATTACAGTTTAGGCGTTGCAAAACGCTTCGCCTCAACCAAGCGCTCTCAGACTCGTCATCTCTCTTCATTGGGTGGTTGTTATAGGCTCCTGCAAGGTAGCCGCTATGGAGCAGGAATTTAATGGCGAACGGGTTTGTTTGCACTTTTCTCTGACGCTATTTCAATCTCTTTGTTCGTCTAGTTGGCTTACGCCCACTAATCACTTGCACAAATGACTCGTATATGCCACCACATCGTTCAACGAATAAAAAAGCCACAATTTTATTTTTATCGCATAGAAAAATACTTCTGAGTTTCAATAATTGGTGATTTATATTACCTGCACAATACTTCCGGTACTAATCTAAGGTAAATTAATTTTCACTAGGTAAAATATTATTTTTTTCCAACACAATTGTTTATGAAAAATAAAAAAATTTTTTGAAGAAAATTTTTTACGATAAAAAAGTTCTTAAAAAATTTTCTGAAATTGGAATTATTTGAGAAAATTTGGAATATCTGTGTTCATTACATGCCAACAAATTTCTATAGCCCAAAAAAAAAAAAAAAAAAAAANAAAAACAATTTCACCCATGCAAATTGATATATAATTTTATTTGTTTTGGGTACAATTGTGGATGAGGGGATGAGATAGGAGGGGAGGGATTTGCATATTCACGCTGAATATTTATTGTAAATAAATCTGAATATTCTCCACCTAAAATCTATATAAACGATGAGCAGAAGACGATATCAAACGGCTAGCCAAATTAAATTTTTATCTTTGAAAAGAACCGGAATAAATTCACCTTGTTTTCAATTATTATCATAAAAATAACACAGATATACCACCATCATGATGGCAGTATATCTATGCAAATGTATGTCTGTGTGTTCGGCGGTATGTCTGTGTTTGTCTGTTCGTTTAGTGGTTTCAACTTGTAAATATAGAAGAATTACCATAATTGAATTTGGTAAATTGCACCATTTATATCAAGAATATGGTCAACGTTATTGGCGTTTAAATATAATGCGAATATAACAAGTCGATTTTGCATCAAACATTTTCCACTTCATCGCCTTTTTTTTTTCTAAAAAAAACCAACCGGTCTGATGGGTTTATTTTTTTTTAGGTTGGATTGTAAAAACCACCCTGTCATTTGAAACTATCGTAAAAATTATTTGCATTAATAAATATTGATCGCAATTCGATGGTATTTAAATATAGCAATATGCAAAAAAAAAAAATTTATTCATCAAATACCAGCAATAAAATAATTTAAAAAAAAGATTTCTAAATTCCTCATAAAAGTAATTATGTTGAATAAAGTTTTTATTACAAACATTAAAAGAACAAACAACAATTAAATTGAATTAAATTAAATTAANGGGAGGAGAGGCGGATGGGGTATTCACAGCGTAGCGATCGCAGTGCACACAATCTACGCTGATCGCAATATTATACATGCCCTCTCGTTATATATCCGTCAATATGCCAATATCAATGCGCTCTATCTTAGCAGCGATGAACTTCTTTGAAAGTGAAAGGTAAAGGGACAGCAGGGGGAGAGGGGGAGGGTGGAGTGGAGAGGGGGGAGGGGGGAGAAGGGTGAGAGGATGAAAGGATGGTTGAGGTGGTAAATGGATCAGGTAATGTATATCCCCATCCTCGCATCACTTAAAAAGGCTATTGAAAACGATATTAAAATTTTTTCCCACCGAAAAAAAAAAATTTGCATAAAACAAAAACAATAAAGAAAAAGAAAAACAAAAAAAAAAGAAAAATCACTAAATTTTTTGCATATTTTGAGCAAGTTTTGTTCTACGATTGAATTGTTTGAACATCATTGAGCTCTTCATATAAACTCCACCATTTTGCATCATCATACCACCACCAAAACCAGCACGCCAACGTTCATTTGCCATACGAATTGTTGCTGCATTTGCTGGTTTTGACTGAAATTAGTAAAAAAAAATAATTGAAATTCATAAAAAATAGATAATTCGGCATCAAGCCAAATATATGATCGTATTGCAAAAGTACATCAAGATTAATACTAATGATTTGGCCTCTACGAATCACAGGAATGATAGGTGCTTAATTAGTAATCGCCAAGGGGCAATTAATAACTGTGCAATAATAAGATGAAAGGAAACGATTAGCCGATAATTAGGTAGGTATGAAGCCATATATAACCAAAGAGATGATGGATCAAGGTTAGCGATCTTTAAGGTCATAGGTCCATATAGAATACCCGGACCCACTAGAATTTCAAACCTACTGAACCTTAGAGCGTTTAGGCGGAAAGCCCTGGTCAATACGCGTATGCCAAAGCATTCAATCGATGGAAATTTGAATCTTAATTAACTTTATTATTATTAACTTATAATATAACTTTAAAAAAAAATAGAAAAATAAAGAAAGTGTTATATACCTGCCAATAGCTAGTCCCAATACGATTCGTAATACAATTGCCAACATAGATTGAGAAGAATGCCAATACAACGAAAGCGAATGAGACAAGAATCGCCCAATCGGGTACCGATGATTGCACTTCAATCGACTCTGCAGCAACCAAAACCACAAACTTTAACCTTGTAGTTGAGTATATTAGTATATAAGAAATAGTTAGTTTCATACAATCATAACCGTTAGCGTTCTTCATTCTACTATCTTCTACTTAATAGAGAAATTTTTTTATTACTTGATGGAACTTTTTTTTTTTCGAAGCAATTTGGCAGTATTTTAAAAGAAATCCTTAGTACAGCGCCATACTCGTCTGGAAAATTTCCTATGAACTCGCTAGAGGATAGCACGTCGGCGAAAAGACGAGGAAGAAAGATGGTGGGGTGTGAACATTTATACAAGCAAACGATACCACATTGTTTTCCAGCACCAAATCCTACTCGCTAATTTGCAGCAAAGATAACTAATAATCAAATTTGAAATCACTCAAAAATACTTAAAAATCTGAATTAATTCTAAATATTTTTTGTTGACAATCATTTTTTTAATATGAAGCAAATTTCATTAACATTAAATAAATTGCTTTCTCTCAAGGGTGAAATTTTTTAAGAAATATCAAAAAATTTTCCACTTTTTTTAAATCGAAATCTTCTACTCATTTCATCTATACACAAATAAATTTTAGTTTTTTTTTTCTCAAAAACCTTTTTTTTTCAATAAAAATATGCAAAACAGACAACGACAGTATCATATAAACCGACATGTTGATCCACTCGACAAGCATGAATACCGTAACGACAGCCTTTTATATGTTCAATAGAATACAGTAAATTTCAAGGTTATGAACATTGCAATCACTAATTCATGGTTGAGCCTATTTGAACAAGAGATCAAAGATCGGCGTAATACGAAGAGTACACGATTCTATGTTTTAAACAGCATGTACCTGATGTGAATCTACAAGTCACTCATTCGTGAAGTGATTATGACACACAACACTCTAAAACAATAATAAGCTATAATATATAAACAACGATTGAAGTTTAAAGCATTGGCATAAGTGAATAACGCTGAAAGAAAGAGGGGAGGGGGCGGATATGTCCGCCTAGAGGTTTTGAAAGTGAAGGCGTTGCAATCTCTAGAAACACAATTATCCACAGAGGATTTTTTGTCCATTCCAGTTCCTTCTCTTAACCTACTTACCCATTGTCTTAACCTCCATTTACTCCCTCTCTTAACCTACTAATCGTGTTGAGAGTATTATTCCATCCCAGAACTCTATCGTATCGGGTGATAGTGGTAGCTTAATTACTTGCAACCTTTAGCCTAAGCTCCTCAAAAAAAAAAAAAAAATGTGTGATTCCAACTAAAGTGGAAGATTTTTTAATAAAAAAACTAAAAATACTAAATTATTGTAATTATTAACCCGACAACAACTTTGCAATATTGTAATCGAGGTTACTCGTTAAAAAATTTCCAACATAGGAAGTAAACAACTCTATAATTAGATAACGGGAGCGGACTCTTTACTCACTAAGATAAAATAATAAAGAGTAAAGTAAGCTTTGAGAATTCAGTAGCAAAAATGCAAAACTAAAGGTGAACAAATAAGAGAAGCAAAAGAATTATAAACCTTTCAGTTTTAAATAGTTTGTTCGAATTTCTGCTTATATTTCATCGCCTAAGGGTATGAAGATTCTACAATGTAGAAGAAAGGATATTGGCCGATTCCTATACCTCTGTCTAAGAAAATAGTCTTAGTTGTAGCACTAGTATACCTTAACTTACTCAATTCTGAGGGAGAGAGGGAAAGAGAGAAAGAAATAAATAAAAAGAAATCAATAACTTACTCAAAGAGACAATTTTATCGAGACCTTTAAGGTATTCGTCGATTGCCGCGTATATCGAACGTCGACGTGTTACGGCGAGTGGATGCGAAAAACGCGATAAATGCGCATAGTTATACCTGAAAAAAAAAAAAAATTGTATTCAATATTTGCATCGAGAATCTCCACCTTTACCTGTAACCAACCTGTATATCAAAAACGTAATAAAATTAAAGAATGGTTAATTACTTTAATTACTTCAATTACTTTAAAAAAGGATCTCTACATTATACATTCCTCTATAGCATCATCATCACATGAAACAAATTTTTTTTTTTGCCTTTATTCTAAAAATTTACCAAAACATTGATTTTTTTCTTTTGAATTTTCATGTCAGTAGTAGATGAGTGGAATGTTTAATGAAGCGTGAACCTGATCTCCAACCTCAGGTATATCATAAATTATTGATCAAATAAATTTCTTGAAGTGTGAACCTGAACTCCAACTTAAGGGAATATGTGATAAATTATACCTCGAATATGTCACAACCAGTCACATTAAATAAATCAAACTATATAAACAAATTAAAATATTTTCAACTATCGTGTAATCGAGAAGATATTCAACAAGTAGATAGAATGACGTGATTTTAATTTGCATCCACCTAATTTATGAAAGGCGAGAATAAAATACAGCTCATTCGCAGACATTTCCGCTCGAACTCCCCAACATCAATTAATGTTCCGCTAACAATAAGAAACTCCGAATTGCGCATAAGTGCATTAGCCAACTTTTCCTCTGTATATCACCTCAATAACCTAATATTGACCGCTAATCGAATTCTATATACCTCTATCTCACTGTTCACTCAGCACCTCTCATACGGAATAATTCCATGGTCATAAAATCTTTAAGAATCTATGGGAATTAAATAGTTTCGAAATATTGAACAAAAATTTTTTGCCAACAACTATATATCAATGATTATCATTAATAAGCATTGCTATACTATATGTAAATAAACTTTCTTGGAACTTATAATTTAATTTAGAATTTATTTATTTATTTATTATTCGAATAAATTGTAATTCGATAGTGATATAAATCATGATTAGAGGAAAATAATAAAAGAATTAATAAAGAAACCTATAGAGTGGTACTAGATAGGGTTTTCTTAATTTGCCAGGATCGAATGAGTGTATATAAACGAGCATAAGGTCAGCTTTACAGCCTTCTACCCAATGATGTGCTAGCTCTTCCGCATAAATCAATGCTGCTGCAGCCAATGTGTAAGGCCGTGTGAACTCCATTGACACATCACACACTCCCAAGCTGAAAAAAAAAAATGATATTCTATGGGTACCATTATATATGATGGTGCACTATAGATTGAGAGGGGACAGGAAGGAAGCAGTAAGGGGGAGGGGATGAAGGATATATGGGTAGGGAAGAAAGATATAATGGATTCAACAAATATTTCATAAATAAAGGGGAAATCAAAGAGTGTGAAGAAATAATGATTATGCCAAAGATATGCAAATTTTTTAAAATTTAAATTTATTAGATCATAATCTATGATTCATAATGGATATGAAAATAACGTTGAATTTAGAAGAAACCTTTCGATGCTGGTTGAAGGCACAACAACGATCGCCACTCTAGATCGTGATGGTTGACAACTATATGGATGCTCACAAAAACATGTCGTGAAGTTTAGTGGCCGAATTGACGCATCAAGCATCTCGATCTCTGTACGCGAAAGAGCACCTGAACTTCAGCTTGAACTTCACTCGAACTACTCGAACTTCAGCTCAACTCCGGTCATTTACAAAAAGAATATCTCTTAGTTAATATTACCATTCAATGAACGATGAATTCTAGGATTAAGAATCGATAAGTTGTTCATTTAAGCGATTTACTAAAAATGTTGCATTCACCTCCCTATTTCCGGTTGATTGCTTAATATATCCGGAAAAAGATACGTATAGACCATAAATACGTAAAATAAATTTAATAAAATTTTTTAAGTTGAAGATATTTTCGAAAGAAATTTTTTAAAAAAACTTGACTAACCTGAAGGGTCGCAAATATATGGTTTACTATGATAGCTGAATTGACAAAAAATATCGAAATTCAACGACGAAGGCGTTGGTGTAAGGCAAGGAGCACTCATTAGACCGCTTGCTGGTACACTTGTCAATGGCCTGAAATAATACATCCACATAAAATCCCACAAAGAGATTATATAAAAATTTTCATAAATATAAATATTAAAGATAAATTAGGCATCTTTTGCGCTTATCCGGCAATAGGTGAATATATAATATGAACAATTATAGAAGGGAAAAACCAGACTCACCTATAAACGGTCGGAATTGCGAAGCAAATAATATGAGAGTCGAGTAATATTATAACAAGTGCATACAGCACACATTGTTCTCGCATCACAACATTGATGCATGTAAATATAACTGCTTATCATCAAATATTATCACCGTCGTAACTCGTCGATTGTTAAAACGACGCCCAATATACGAATTGACTGTTCGTCAACTGTTAAAACGACGCCCAATATATGAATTGACTGTTCGTCAACTGTTAAAACGACGCCCAATATATGAATTGACTGTTCGTCAACTGTTAAAACGACGCCCAATATACGAATTGACTGAAATTCGAATCAGTTGTGTTTAGATTATACATAAAACGACGCCAACGCCTAATCCGTTATTTACATCGTAGGTAAAACGACGCCGACGCCCAATCTATTATCACTCTAGCTAGACAAGAGAAATGATCTAGATAACTAGTATTTCAATATGACAGCGCAAAAAAAACCAATTCGGCATTTGCTTCAAGTCGATTGTACCGAAATAGCATAAATATTGTACGTTTTAAATAAATCATGATAAGAGGTGAGGGCATTTCTCTGACGCCTAACCTTCCGGTAATAGGCAACTCCGGCAAAATAAAGTGACTCCGATTCCAATGAAGTTTATAATCCAGATACGAGATTTTGACTCCGTAAAAAGCGATTCAACTCCATAACTCTGACTCCTCCCAGATAAGAAATCTATTTCTGTGATCGATTCTGGAGTCACTTAAAAATCCGACTCCTTGAAGTCATCTTTTGGAGCTGTCAGTCGTCGATTATATTTGATACCTCAAAATCTGTATTTCGTATCCATTGGCGTAATTAATAATACGGGAAGGGTTGAGAAGAGTGGGCGTGGAGACGATTAAAATTTGGATGCTTAGAACGGTCTCACCAAAAAAAAGCATATCTAACCACGACCATCTCTCCCTCCCCTCCTCCCCGTCTCCCTTCCCCATCCCCTACCCGCAAGCTTGGGTAACACCTTCATAAAATTTTCTCCTCTCGCATATATTTGTCATATCATTCAAGAATTTCAAATCTAAAGATTTGTTAAAACGAATGAATTGCGTTAAATCGAGAATGCATTTATTGAATTCATATCTAAAGCGGAAATAAACGCCTGAAAAATTTGTTCATACTGCAAGAACCAAGAAAAATTTCCTCGACATCATCGAATGTTTGCAAATGTGATCTGTTTAATAAAACTTTCAATTAAATCAACGATAAATCATCGATCGATTTGATAATCGTCGTATCCTTATATATTCGGATCAACTGCTTCAAGTTATAATAAATAAATTAGGATAGCTTTACGATTAGATGTCGAAGTTTTTTTTAACTATTCATATTCCCTATAAGCTTCAACGATTGTGGGTTTATAAGCATAAAAACGACAAAGATGGAAGATTGCACATGCAACGGGAAGGCCACATTTCCCTGAGATGCACATTGCAGGTAATATGTCGAATCAGGGATGTCCTCGTAGAGGAGAGATAATTTCACTACAAAAAATAATCGAACACCAACTCAAATTGCCTATGAGGAAGCCCCTGATTTAATGAATAAAATATCGCCGCCCCAAGAAGAGGCTATATTCGGCTATCTTTAGAAACGAATATCATACTTTTTTCTTTTATCTTCTAAGAAAATATTTTCCAATTTTTGAAATAAAATTTTTATATAAAATTTCCTAAAGTTTAATGCATATTTTCATATATAAAAATATGAATGAATGAAAAAAAAAATGAGAACACAAAAAGAGCATCGAATATAATCGAATGCGACAATAAAAAGCATTGGTTTTACCTCTTTAAAGCATTCTAGATGAATGAAAAGATTATTGTTTCTCAATTGTGTTATATATAACAAAGAGGGAATAACTTATGCAAAGATTGTTGATAAACAATTATATATAATACACTATTGAAAACAATTATTCAAAACAACTGCCACATTATTAAGTACATCAGCTATCATTATCCCTCCTAAGATCGTTGTTGAAATCCACATTTTTACCTCTTTTTTTGGAATCCTCCACAGTAAATAAATATCCACAGCCGTAGACAGAAGCTGAAATTTTCGATGGATTATGGGCAGAGAGGGAGGAGGGTTGGAATAAGAGAGAGGGAGGGGGTTTGGAATAAGAGAGAGGGGGGGGTTTGGAATAAGAGAGAGGGAGGGGGTTTGCAATAAAAGAGAGGGAGGGGGTTAGCAAAAAGGGCGAGGAGGAGTGGGATGACGCCAAGCAAAGTTTTAGCTAAGAACGTTGCCAAGTCGGTTCGAAACAAACAACGGCTTTAATTTCGGCAATGCGACAATTGCATTCGCAAATGCTAGGATTGCAAAAGAGATTGCAAAACGTTTGTTCATTAGCATAACTGAATTTTTAAAGTGCATTGCACTTTTCACTTTTACAAAGGTGAAGCTAATATTTAAAAAAAAAAACGAAATCATTATTATTACAATGTTTTTTTGTGCATTTCTTACAATATTGCAATGTGTTTTTTGAGGATAAAATATATGCGAATTGCAAAAAGTGATCGAAATGCAATGCAAATGCAATACTGTAGCCATTGTATGAGAAGAATAAATTGAATGATAATCGAGGAAATAATTTCCAAATTTTTTTCCACTTTTTTTGATTTCATTGTTATTCGATATTATTCACAATGAACAATTGCAATAATAGTTGAATAAACATTTATTAGTATTCACATTAAAGGTGATAAAAGTGGAAATTTTTTTATAAAATTTTATGAAAAATTTTTATGAAATTTACTATGGAATTCGCATCTTAAGAAACATTCATAAAATTAGGCATCCATATGAATGAACTTGAAATTTCTATGCGGCATTCGATGATTGCAAATCAATGTTTGATGACTCGAAAGTGAAATTTTTTTGCGGAAGTTAAAATTAGCCTCTATAAGCTTTCATCAAATAATTCAAGCAATGATATGACTTATGTTTGCAATGTCTGTTCTTCGAGGATAAAATGTATGCGAAATGTAAAAAATATGATCGAAATGCAATGCAAATGCAATAATCGAAATGCAATGCAAATGCAATAGTCGAAATGCAATGCAAATGCAATAGTCGAAATGCAATGCAAATGCAATAGTCGAAATGCAATGCAAATGCAATAGTCGAATGCAATATGAAGTAAACGTTATAGATGAGCACTTTAACCAGATTCGAATAACGTTTAAACAACTTTACTAAAAAAAAATTTGCCTCAATAAATATATTAATTAGTTTAGTAAATTTGTTTAAAAGAACTTTTTTTTTTTAAACAACTATCAAAGGAAAAAAAAATTTTTTTTTTTGGAATTTTAGATGATAAAAAATGAGCATTTTCGACTCTAAATGTTTATCATTTTTATATCTGACTCTAGATAGATACATCGAAGGTGACCATAACGCATTAATAAATCTTCAAATATTTAAAAAGAAATTTTAAAAAACAAAAAATAAAATCATGAAATTATTTGTTTGATTTAAGCATTGTGTACGATAGATGCGTTTTGAGCAAATCAAAATTATATCCCCCTATGGAAATATTTGGAAAGAAACGCACAAACTTTAGTTGATTTATGTGAATGATGCATTGCCGTTGTGTGGCATTCAGTCGTTGTTCGTTTGTTATCTCTGCACTTTAATACCTTTATAGTCGTTCGTATTCCCAATAGTGAATTAGCCGTTTTCTTACTTTAAACTCATCGAATTTGCCTATTGTTCATTCTCTATTATTTTTAGGGACCATAGAATATGCATATGATATAAACAAATAAATAAATAAATAAATAAATAAACAAATAAATAAATAAATAAATAAATAAACGAATAAATAAACAAATAAATAAATAAATGAATAAATAAATAAGCAAGTAAATAAATAAATATATAAATAAACAATAAATATTTATGTGCTAATCAAACATTAATCATTAATTGATTTGAAACAAGATCTGTTGTCCTTACTTGTTCATCAAAGTTCATAACGCTTAAGCAACAAATGAAAACAAGAATAATTTTCGGAACGATCTCAGTCTGCAATATATGATACGTTTTCATTTATTTA
>QEWY01000586.1:208303-218448 GCA_006503575.1 Baylisascaris schroederi | reverse complement strand
TCAGCAGGACATCCTGTCGATTAAAAAATTGATGAAGGATGTCCTGCTATGGTATCTTACATAGCCGAACATTCTGAAGTATTTTGCTGAATTGACATACATTAAACGAAGGTAATAATTGCGATCGAACAGATATAAAAACGTCTAGTGATGAATTTAAGATGAACGATAATATGCAAAAAAGGCAATAATCGATGAAAAATTTTTAGAATGTTGCAAAATAATTTCTCATTGATTTATAGTGCTGCAATTAATATTGCAAAGAAAAAAACTAACTAACTTTCCTCTCATATAATTTTCAATTTTTCAATGAACGAATATCATTGAAGCAGAAATTTGAAATGATTAAACATGATACCTAACGAACAATACATTCCATTGGCTTTTCTCTGAAGTTGTCAACTGAATTTTTACACATTTTTTTTTCACATTTAAAAATTCTGGAAACTTTTTTTTCAATTTTACACATTCAAAAAAATTTAAATAAAATAAAGTTGTTTTTTCTTTCTTTGTAATTGCAACGACCAATTTATGTTTTAATAAAATAGCAAATTGAATAGTTTTCAAAAATTGCTCCGCATACTATTTCTATAGATAAAATCCTATTTTATGACCAAAATTTTAGCATAGTTGTAAAGAAAATTTTTTTTTAGTGTTGAAGAAAGTTTTTATGTAAAATAACACATATTTCAATCCATAAAAAAGGGACATCAAACTAAAATTGAATAAATTATGACTCTAAACCTTTTGATGAAATAAATATTAGTCTTTCTTTAAAAGAAAAAATTCTCATCTTTAAAAAAAATTTCGAAAAAAAACCAACGGAAAAATTTCGAAAAAAAACCAATAGAAAAAATCGAAAAAAACCAACGGAAAAATTTCATAAAAACAACCACAACGAGAAAAAAAAATCGTTGAAAGAATTTTTGCAATTCGCCACGCATGTTCATCACGAGTAGACAGAACGACTATCATCGAAACTCGTAATGAAGTGTTATGCATTAAAATACGAATGCCACAACTAATGAGAATGCTCTACATACTCGATCATAATCTCAATCATTCGGTTTATTCACGTGATTTTGTTGATCATATTTTCATCGCGATAGAATCCATTTCAATCATTTCTACGAATCAATCTAAACGAACTTCAAAACGCGCTTTATGCGTTTCCGTTAATTTCCATTTGGAAAACGCACTAATGACAGCGGATATCTATTTCTGTATGTATGTATGTATATATGTATGTGTATATGTGTGTATATGTGTATATATGTGTATGCGTGTACATGATGTATGTACATAACTATGTATGTGTGTATGTGTATGTATCTACATATGTGTATGTATGTATGTATGTGTGTGTGTATGTGTGTGTATGTATGCATGTGTGTGTGTGTCTGTATTTCTCTGCGTGATTTCTCGACGTAATAATTGCTTGATTTATTGGTGTAAAATGCACGGGATGGATTTTTTACGTATTATTTTTACGTTAATTCGATAAATTTGAAGGGATTTAAATAAATTTTGTACTGATGCGTTGTTTCTTTTCCAAAGATAAGATTGCACAAAAATAGTCTTTTTTTTTCTTTTTGCACGAGAATTATTCATGCGATGGATTGAAGCAATTAAATATTGATGAACTGAGAAATAATTAATGAGATATGCAAAACTATATGCAAAAACTATATATTTCAATTTAAGTTTTTTGATATTTGTCGAATTTAGGAAAGATAATTCCTTATCGAAATGAACAAATAGATCAATATTTCATTCAATAATTTTCAAAGAAAAAATTTTTTGAGGTTTTTTTTTCGATAAAAATTCACTAAAGATAAAAATTTTATTAAAATTATCTAAATAATTAGATAGTTTAATATACAATCGTCAAATAAATTCAACATTTTATTCGTCATTGCGTTGCAAAAGTCATTAGTAAACAAGAGAACGAACAATGAATGAATAATTGTTAATGAACGCGTTAAATTATAGCTGAAAATATTTAGGCGAATCGAAATAAAATCCAATACAGCGTAAACGTTGGTGGCTATTAATTATGTCATAAAGATGAGAGCATGTGAACCGTACGCCTTCTAAAGTTTTTTTTATCAGTTCTATGCAATATTCCAAATAAACTATCGGCAGTTGAAACTATAAAAAAAATTTTTTTTAATGCTTATGATAAAACATTCATTGCGATCACGGATATATTTAATGAAGGGAAGTGATTATACTAATTAGCCGAGGGAAGGGGGGAGAGTTTCCAGAAAAGGAGGAAGGCATATCATAAAATATGCGAAAAATTTTACAACAATAATAAAAACAAAAACGATAAAATTATAAATAATGTTTAATTAAAAACATGAAATAATATAAATTTGCTAAGCAATTCAAAACATTCAATACATCACAAGAAAAGAGCAATATTGTGCCATGTTGTAAGTAGACTTACATAAATCATTCGACATGACTCCCTAAGGATTACGGTGTTTTATTATTTCGGTGTGTGAATATATGTATATATGCTTGTTGGATTCGACTGCTTCACATCTCTACAAATATCGTCTCAAAGCACCACTCTTTGCAAATGCAATATTATGGCTGATTGCATTTTTGCAGCAATAAAATTATGCAAATGCAAACTGACGATTTTATGCAATATTACTATCATGGGAGACATTTCCGGTGAGTGGAACGCAATCAGATTCACGATGACAATGCAAAAACGCATCTATTCGATTGAAATTCTAAGTGAAATTTCATGTACAAATCAGTTTTCTTCAAGTAATTTGCAATCTATTGTAAACAATGAATGAAAACAACAACAATAGAAACGAGTAAATAGTTAGTTCAAAGATAACAAAATGAAAGCTCAACCGATATTGCGTATTTCCTTTAAGACATATATAGTCTAAACCACTTTATATATATATATATATATATATATATATATATATATATATATATATATATATATATATATATTACTTCCGGAAATGTTTCGGCAGCAATCTGATACTTTCTTTTGTTGAATATTTCACTATCGTTCATAAAAAAAGTTGCAAAAATTATTAAAGAAAATACTTTTTTTTAGAAAAAAGAATGGAAATATTTAATATCTAAATTGAAATCTAATAAAACTACAATCTCCTATTGGAATAGCTAAGCATTCGCAAAGATTGTTAGCTATTAAGAAAATATTCAAACGAAGAAAAACCGCTACAAAGACCAAGGGAGATGGGGAAAGAGGAACAAAGAAATATGCAAATATTAGCCCACATATATTAGAAATATCCATATATTACTCCATATAAGAAATCACTCTTTAAATGCAATAAATTCTAGAAAAAATGCCAATCGAATACAAATTAATTAACAACATTTTGAAGTTGTAAATACTATAATAAGAGGAATTCATCTCAAACAATTAAACAATACAACTAAAAACACTAATTTACGAATACTTACCAAAAATCAAGAAGAGAATATTTAAATATTCAAATTGACAATTCATCTAAGAGGTAAAACAACTTCAAATAGGTAACTAAAATACTTTAAAGAATGCTAGTTCTTTTTTTATTGTTGGTTTTTATGTTAATTTATATTATTTATATTAATTTATTTGTTTTGAATATATTTAATTCGATTTTATTCATTTCAAAAATATAATCGATAGTTCTCTCAATTTATTTCAACTTCCCAAAAATATATCGAAAAATGCATGAGTAATGAATAGAAAAATGAGTTAAAAATGGGGAAAAAAAAGAAGAAAAAAAACGATCGAAGCATAAAAATGATTAAATTCGGAATTAATAAACGCAAAAAAATGCACTGGTCGAATTCATATAACATGAAAAGTATCTCTGAGTAGAACAAAGATGTACGAGATCAATCTTTTTGAGGTCAAACAGTTCAACACATTCGATTTAATCTACCGTTGTTTGATTCAAGTTATGGTCTATTATCCTGATTCAGGGAATCATACACGAATAAAGCGGCAATTTCAAATTAACCAATTGTTTAGCAGCGAACGAAACACGTTGACCATTCGATGTGATGTCATCTTCGATTTAGCTTAAATGCGCTAAGCAGCTAATTCTACTCGTGCCGCTCCTCCTTGCTGTATTGTTTTTTTTTCAGTATTTTTCTTCGTTTGTATATTCTCTCATTTTGTTTGTTTTCTTTAATCCTCTCATCTTTAACGATATTTTATTGATGCGTCTTTTTCTCAGCGATGAATTTGTTCGCATGAATGCAGCTTGCAATGGGCATTGTGTCGGAAGCACGACAGCCGTCTTTTTAGTTGAACTCATTCAATGACGATTGTTCATCGTTTCTTTTAATTTCAGCCAACAATATAAGTAAAATTCAGAAACACTCCAAAAAACGTTTCAGGATGGGGAAACGAGCATTAATCCGAGGGGAGAAGAACAGAGGGATCCCAAGAAAGGGAGATAAGGGGGGGGGGGGGGGGGGGGTCCCCCCCCCCCCCATCACTCTAATGGCGAAGGCAGTGATTGTAAGTGTGGAGTCAATATTTCCCGAAATTTTCCAAAAATAAGTTTCTGCAACCCTTCAGAAAATAGAATCCCGTTATTCTGGATCATTCTAGATCAAACTGGATCATTATTCGTTGTCGTCGAAGTTGTCAATCGAACGCATTCCTTAACCTCCTAAAACAGTAGATGGATATTTTAAAAAGGTTATACATATGATTTTACTGTTTTTTTTTCGCACTGAAAAAATCACTGCTTCTTTGGAATTCCTCTCTTGCGGTTTTGGAACATTAAACTATTTGTTGTGCCGTTCCGTGTGCCAATCAGGGATGAACCGGAATATCTCGATTCTTCTAGATTCCTTGCTCATTCCCTCATATCAATATTCATTCATATAAGTAAACCCAGTTCTACACCTCATGGCTTCAAGTGTTTGTTCTGGTAAACAATTATTGGTTTAGGAAATAATAAAACATTAATAATAGGAAATAATAGAGCATTAATACTAACTGTTGTTTTATACTATAGAGGATTATTCACATGAGCTAATTAATCATCATTTGATGCAATAAGGAGAATTTTAGAAATATTCGAGTGATGGATTGAAACTGAGTTGTTTTTCATATCAAAACAACCGCCTGAATCACTTAGCCATAGATACACCAATAAAATTGGGAAAAAAAAAGAATAGTTTTTCTTATTTCTTTATTCACCACTTATGTGGAAGGTATATTTGACACAAATTGACTTCTTATCGATATTAGAAACTTTTTACATTCGAAATCAGCTAGAATGAAACATATTTTGCCGCTAATTTTGTCCACTTTTGTCCTCTTCAATTGACAAAATTGACAATTACGTCCGGAATAGAAGCATTCCTTTTTTTTTTCTCTCGGAAAAATTGCATAAAATTACTCATTCCAATACAAGGGATGGCAATATCGATAATGAATGTTTTTTTTCTAAATAAGTACATCCAATATACTTCTATATCGTTATGTGATGTAATACACAATTGTATTGGATCGTTTGCAATTGAATTAAGAAGATATAAAAATCGTCGTTGAATTTCCATCAGAGGATAATTGCAATAAATCTCGAAATGCAATATTTTTGCAATTAAATCTATGAGAATGATTTCGATTATGCAATTGTACAATTATTGAAATACAGCGCAAAATATTTGCGTTCACTTATATTATCGATTCTCTAAAAATAATCTTATAAAACTTAAATTCGTTTTTTTTTTCGAATTTTTGATTTTCGAAAATTTTTGATTTGCAAAATGCAAAAAAAAAAATTCCAACAAAAAAAAAAACAAATTCAACAAATTTCCAAGTAATAAATAAATGATTTTGTTTTAGCGTTTTTATAAATAATGAGGATGAATAAAATTCGAAAACTATCATATGATGCAACTGAAATATGGCGAACTTCATCGTTTTTATTTTTGCTAATCTTAAATTAAAATATTTGCATATAAATTCACGTAAAAATATGAAAATGTAAAATTTTAATGATATGTTTTCCATAAAAATTTACAAAAAAACGCATAAAAGCAATACAAATCGAAAAAATAATTTCTAATATATCTCAACGGATGTATATAGTTTTTTTATTAATACTTAAATATAGAAATGCAATTAAATAATGTAATTCAGTTTATATTTTTTATTGTTTACTAGGTTCTAAAGGGAAATAAAAGATAATTAGTAAAGTAAAGAGGGAAGAGGTGAATATGATTGATCACTTTGAAACGAGAAATTCAGATGATTAAATGAACTTAAAAATTAAATATCATCCAGATAGCATTTCAGTCATTTAAATCACTTATTGAAAAGTTGAGAAAACTTTTAAGAATGAATGTAATTTCCTATTGTTTCCGCTTTCAATTCTGAAAGTTTTTGAAATTTAACTAATATAAAATATTATTTTTATATTATTTCAAGTTTTAATAATATTTTTGAAATATATTCAAATATTTTTTCTAATATTTCACAATCGATTATTTCGAAAGAGAAATTTTTTTTTCTTTTCAGGGAAAAATTTTTTAGTTTAGTCGATTGAAAGCTTTTATGATCATCGATGAAAACCATCAAATAGAACGGAAATTGGAACTAATGCATTGATGAAGTTAAAAAATAATTTTGCACCTAAATATCACCTTCAATAATTTTGCACTCGCTATACCATCGAATAGATCTTTATTTTCGAAATTTTTGGGGAATAAGAAATAGCATCTCTCAATATTCTTTCGTTTCGTTTTAATATTGCATTCCTGGAAATCACCTATTATCGTGCATTTGCAATATTTAATACTATTGCTAAATTTTTCTAAGTAACTATTTTAACCATTTAAATTGATACCTTTTTTTTATATTTAAATAATAATTTTCGGTAGAGATGTTTTAGAAATAATTATGCAAATTTTGATCATTAAATATTCAAATTATATAAAATACGAAATGTATATGCATGATTATTTCTTTATGATTTACATATGGCTAACTATAATGGTTCTCCATCATAGAATTCAATTATTCTTTCTTTTGAATTTTATAAAATTCACTAAACTTAAAGTTTATTAATTGATTTACTCGAATACGATATTACATTTCTAAGGTTTACTTTTATTTATTTTATTTATTTTTCGAAAAAGAGAAAAAAAAATCATTCGAAAGAAATGAGGTGAACAGACTCTATACAAATAGAATGGTGTGCTCGTGCTCTTTGTGTAGCACTTGATGCTCGTGTGGCATTTGTTCACGTTATTGAGGCCTCTCACACAATTGCCACCCACTTACAACCAGCCGGTCACTCACCTTTTTTGTATTTCTTTCGCTTTTGTTGCACAAGCAAATTCAGTCACTTATATTTCATAAACTATTGCCTTCAGCTACTTTTTTTTAAACGTTATTCAACCACACCTATATACTTTCTACCTTGAAATAAAAGAAATCCTTTTTGATACTCTACCATCTCTTTCTTTCTTTAAAGCGAACCCACTCCGAACTTTATAGGCTCTGAACCAATCTTCGATAATTCCCTTCTGCCTTAAAAGCATTTTCTTATCTTTTACAATAATGTAACTTACTCCTTTGAGCTATTTGAGTAAACACTGATAATTGACTATTTGAGTAAACAGTAAACAATAATTGAGTAGACAATGAAAATGACTCCGGAATCAGGCTTCTCTAAAAATCCAATTAAATCACTTATTCAAATTAAATCACTTGGTAGCTCATTATTTAGAAAATAATCAAATCTTTCCTGCCATGAGAGAACATTATTTATTTAGGCGAAATAAAAATGAACATCTAAAAATGTCTTGTCTCATAATTTCACATAGTTCACAATTCAAATTCATTATATATGCAAATATGCATAACAAATATATGCAAATTACTATATTTTCGCCTTTGAAATCCATCTAATTATACACGGTGTGCATCTTATTTGAGAGCGCTAATATGCTTGGATTGATCGATATGAGCTAACAATAAAGTAGAACTGTAAGACCACCCCCCCCTCCCTCCTCCTACCACATTGCCGAACCTCCTCCTTCCCTTCTGTCTCTTTCATGCTCTTTCATTTGTTTCCTTCATCGCTATCTCAACACAGCATAGTCTTTAGTTCCTCAAATTTTCTAGTTCATTCTATTTTCCCTTCTATGCAGTAATTCGTTTGTGTGTATGTTGTTTACGACTCTCTATGTGACAATGGGATGGTAATTTTCAAAACTGGAATTCTCAATGATGAGACGACGTTCATATTATACCCATACATGAAATGATCCCTCATGAATCCACTTTTCATTATCATGCTTTAATATTAAATCATTCTAGAGGTATTCATATTCTTCGTTGAATATCTACGATATATATTGTAGCTTATGAACACCTGCTAGGTTTCTTTTTTTTTTTTCGATAGAAATGAATAAAATATGATTGTTCTATAAGGAATTTGAGGAGGGGGTTTATTTGAAATTCTATGGTAGAAATTATTGTATAAGTATTAATTTGTAATCACTTTACTAAAATTAAACGCATATAATTTATAAATTGTAAAATATTTAGGAAAATTGAAAAAATATATATAATGCAATTTAATAAATAATCAAATATAAGTATTTTTACAAATCTCTGTAATGCTGATGTTAGCCATAAAGGTAAATTGCTTCTTTAACGTAAGCATTAGCCATAAAGGTAAATTGCTTCTTTAACGTAAGCACTGTACTCTTCATGGTATGATCTGTATACTAGCTAATTGTACAGAATAGAATAAGTAGTGTACAACGATTTGAGTGTAATAAAATGTGCCTCATATTTGACCAATTTGGCCAATTTGACCGATTTGACCGTTTTGAACTTTTTCATCCAAGATGCGCATTTATTCTTTTCTTCAACATTTAGCCATTGAATTGTTGAACCATTTCCTATTGAATGCATCCTCTTTTTAATTGATTTTCTTTCTTATTACTGGTTTTTATTAAAAAAAAAAACATGTTATTTAATCATTCAAACCCTCTAGTACAATTTCTAGTCAACTAGTAAGCAAATAAAAAAATTGCCCATCGTTGCCCAATTTGATCTTTTTCTTCAAAATCTTTATCTCACATATACATACATGATATAGCCGTAGGTCATTAGACATTCTTGGTGAAATATTTGAAATTACCGCCAAAATAACTACCAATAATGGAATCTCGGAGCCGGTTCCGTTTGATCGTCGTAGCGGGCAAAAATTCAGATTTCCGCTGCTCAGCATTTTGTTCACTTACAGCTAGTCATTATTCCTATCGAAGAGGAGGAGGGGATGCGTTGCATTTCACGCTGACGTCATCAGTGAGGTGCACATGAACAGATGGCCAGTATAACCAACCAACCAACCAGTCGGCTGCGCAATATGGAGCATTCGATTGCCCCGAATGATGTGTTTGGCTATTCTTTCTGTTAGAATTTTATCTTCGTGACGCATCGCACTATCAATGTGAACACCGTTCTTACTCTAATCTATTTAAAAATTGTTTCATTTTATTTGAATAAGTTTCTTATAAATATTTCAGATTTTTTTTTTTTTTACTAAACGAATGAATGGTTTTTAATGTGTTGAGAGGATATTTTATTGAATTTGCATAAATATTTCTGAAAATATCGACTTAGAAAACGAAATTTAAATCTGAATTAGAAGAAAATTTTCGCCGAAATCTTCGAAAAAAAGAACGCATATTCTTTTTTTTTTCATATGCAGATTTTGTTAAAATATTTTTTGTTTTCATTTTTTCTTTATTTTCTATTGGAAAAGAAATATTATTGATTTTTCATCATCCCTCTCTTATTTGAAAAAATTTTGATTATCTAATCGATGATTAAATTTCATTTCTTCTAACCATAAATCTAATCGGATTTTGGCGCATTTACATATCGATTTTTATCCGCAATTATGAAAAAATATTTAATAAAAGAATTTAATACAATTTTTTTTTAATTTGAAGGTAAAAAGTGTGATATTTTTGTAATCACTAAAGGAAATCTATCGAAAAATATACTTGATTTGTGTTGGAATAAATATATTGTTCATTTCCTCTTTCCCTGCACTCTTTTCCCCTCCCCCTCATCGTCCTCCTCCCCTCTACTTCCTTCCCCCTCC
>QEWY01000586.1:134866-200601 GCA_006503575.1 Baylisascaris schroederi | reverse complement strand
CAATATTCTGGGAAATAGTCGATTTTTTTTGGTTTTTTTGGGAAATCTTTTTCGGGAAATCGTTTCTTTGGGGAATTGTTTTCGGGAAATCGTTTTTCAGGAAACCGTATATGCTATCAAATGGATTGCTATTGGATATTATTGATCAATCGTACTAGTCGAGGCGCTATTGTTAAATGATTTCTTATTTTTTATATTATTTATGGTTTCATTTACGTCCTTTTATATAATTACTATTTTATTGAAATTTTATTTTCTGTATTATTAGTAATATTTGTTTGTTAAGTGAGAGATTTATAAGTTTCTAATAGTATTAAATATTACCTCTTGAAATATTGTCGAGGTGATATCATATATTGCCTTAGGCAACGACTGTTATGGCAAGCAATAAAGGAATTTTTAACTAAAAATATGCGTTTTTTTTTCGTTCATTAACGTTTTGAATCAAAAAAATTTTTTTTTCTTATTTGAATTCTTGTCGGTTATACTCTTATAACTTTTTTTTTCTCATTCTTGCTGTCGTAATACTACGTGGGATGCTATTTATTTTTATGCTCTCATTGATATGCTTTATTAGTACATAGAAGATGCGACTAATTAATTAGTTAAATCATTTAGATTTGAAAATTATATTAAATGCACCCACATGGGAGGGGAGAGGAAATGAGGGAAATGGTGGAAGGGAATGTAGGACTCTCACAATTTCTATTTTTATAATAATCATTGCAACTGATGGGAAATGGCCTGAAATTGTAAATGCTATTATACCATTCTCTTCTTTATTTTTTTGTGTAGAAATTCTCTACGATCTTACATCTTCAATGTTCATTATTTTTGAGCTGTTTTTAGATGATTTTTACATCTTATATCACAACGATAATTTTTTTTTAATTTTCTGTTTCTTTTTTTTCTCGCCTCCGGTAATTTTTTCTGGATAATGTAATTCCGGTAACGATCGGTGATTCTGGATTAAACCTGATCGTGGTTGACTTGCAATTTGACGTTTAATCAAGATCACTAAATTCAAACCATCTGCCTCTATGTATAAATTAAAGCCGTTCCCATCTGCGGTTTCGGATCCGGTTGTGAGCGAAGATAGATTTAACCAACGTTCTATGGTTACTGTTTCTACGGCTTTCATCTATCTATCTATGAGAAGATTTTATTTTACCAAATTTCATTCCATTTTAAATGAGTAAATACTCTTTTAATTCTCTATGAGCACAAAAATTTATTTTTCTTTTGGGATGTTTTATTTAATTCAATTATTTATTTGTTTCAATTATATTATAGATTTGGGTAAATTTTTTTTTGAATAACTGAAATATATCGGAAAATATATTATATTTAAATTCACTTTTGTACAATGATGTTTTCAAACTTTTTAAGTTGTAGTGTTTCATTATGGGGCCATTCACTGAGGTTTTTTTCGCTCGAAATTTTTACTAAAAATTTCGGTTTGGAAATTCAGAAAATTTTTTTTCAAAAAATAAAATTTCGCAACTTATTTCAGAAAATACATCTGTCATAGATGAATGAGGGCTTTGTTTATAAAACAGTTTCGTTGATCCTAATAAATGATTGACATATCGAATTGTATGCATAGTTTTACATCGTAATGACCTATTTTCGAGTGCCGTTTGATAATTACGAACATATATGAGCGAACACTTCAGCATTATCACTAATCTTGAATCGATAGAATATAAATATTTTCGATGATATATTTATGGTCGCATCATTCAATTTTTTTTTCTTTCTTTTGTTTCTTTTTTTTCTTCTTTTTGATGGTCGAATCCCTCAGAGATGTATAACTGAAAAAAATAAACATTTGGCACATTGCCAACTTCGCGATACCTTTATCACTTCGTTGTGAACATAAATAACAAGGAGTTTAATGACGTCATCGTCAAATTTTTATTCGCTTTCCAACTTAACTGTGATTCTAAAAATTGGCAGTCATATTATTGTGTTTATAGAAATTTTTTGAAATGAAATAATCACTCATATGTTTTTGTATGGGAATCATTCAAAAATGTTCATTGAGTTCGAGGGGGGGGGGGGGGGTATTTACAATGATCTAAGGACCCTTCTATCAGCCTTATATGTACCGTTGGAGGTTCCATATTCCTTAACGTTCATCTTCAATAATTGCTTCTTCAAATGTCGACGCTAAGTGGAATAACGATCAGGAATCTGAATCTGTGTTATACAAATAGGTCATGTCATCTTCACCCACCTTCTTTTCTCCCCTCCATGCCTTTCCATCCACCCCCTCTTCCCCTCCTCCCCTTTTCTTTGTTATGATGAAGCTGGGTTTTTTTTTTGTTACTGTAATGTTAAGTGAGGTATATTGGTGTGTTGGGCGATGAGTAGATCGGTCACGTATGTTATGCTTCCATCAGCTGTGATATATACATCTATCTTCAACTCTCAATAGGAGCTATAACACAGCTGCTTATTTCATTCTTATTTCGTTACTCTTTATTCCTTTTGAAAATCATCGACTTTAATTTGCGTAATTTGCATAAATATTATAATTGTTTACCTTATTAAAATAAATAAATTATTTTAGCAAGTAATTTATTAATATTTTTTCACTTTATTATTATCGATTGATCAATCGATTGATCGATAATAATTTTTGATCGGCTCAATATATATTTAAATATTCTTCGTATTGTAATTATTTTCTTTAGCGTTTTTTTTAAAAATATTCAATGCATGCATTAGAAAAAGAAAATATTTTTCAAGGATATTGCATAAGAACTTTGTGGGATCAAATCATTGTTGAAGAGCGTGATCGCCAAAGGTGATCGAAATGATCGTCAAGACGGCATTGAAATTGCTCACCGATACACTACTCAATTGTACCGATGGACCATTCACAGTGCCGACAGCCGGCTATTACCTATCACGTATATTACTTTTTCTATTATTTTATTGTACAAAACACATCTAGGTGAAATTCTTCATAAAATTTTAAGTTTCTTTCTTTTTATATTTTTTGAAGGGGATTTTCATGAAAGTTTCTCGAAATTAGACAACAAACCTTGGAGGTGCTGTAATAAGGAAAGGAGAAAGCAGTTACCCCAGTTCGAGATCGTAACCCCGGTATTTATTAGTTCATAAACTTAAAAACGCAGTTTACCTGTTGCTATAAGGTGATTAAAGTACTAGTTGAATGCTATTTAATGAGGTATTTTTTTATTATTATTATTGTTTATTATAAAGTTTATTTATTTATTATTATCATTTACTATGAATATTGTTTATTTATTATTTATTATTTATTTTAAATACTATTGGTAATAAATGATTGAATTATAGATATTAATAACTTATCTTTGTTTGTTATATTATCGGCGACGATCATATCATTGCTCACCGTAGCGCTTGGAATACTTCATCTTATTTACGTTTCCTTCTATGTTACTCATCAATATCGACGAGCGTTTATCGTCTATTTAGCTGCTACTGCACCGGTTTGTTTTTTATTTATTTTATAGATTTATTACAGGTAAGAATATTATTACATAGGGGATTCGATGAATCAAAGTAGAGTGTATATTAGAGATTTTATTTATTAATAATTTTGTTTTTTATTCAAAAAATAATTTTCTTTTTTTTTTAAAAAAAAATGCCTCAGTGAACGAAGACATGAACAAATCAACATAGAAATAGTAAAATAAACATTGTAATCTTGATACGGTGATCAATAACAAGAGTTTTTAATAATAGTGAATGGAATATAGATAAATGGGATATGATATCTTGAATTTTATTTCTTATATTATTTTTTGAATAATTTTTTTGTTGCCTTCTTCAAGTATCTTATTACAAACCTTTTCAATAGCATAGAAAAATATCATCGGTTTTTGCATATCTCTTATTTGCAGAGTATTTTTTTGCATATTAAGATAGCGATTGCTAATATTCAAATTTAGCTACCATTCCTTGAACTATATCTCGTAAATTTTCGGAAAGTTTCCTCACCCTGCCTCCTCCCCTTTCCCATTCCTTTCCGTCCACATTACCGATCGTTTTTTTTTTCAGTTCGTATCAGTATTTTCATTAATCGCAATGTATATGCCACGGGTCTGGTTTCTTGCACATTTGCTCAGTTTCTTGTAAGTTATTTACAAATATTTTTATTCTCATTTAGAAAGAAATTTTAATGATTTAAGATTGTATTTGAAATATACTTACTTACTCGTTTCGTTAAATTTGCTTAAGTGCTTTATTTAATTACAATATAAAAAGGTTTTACCTTTAAGTACTGAAATATAACTTCCATTTTTGGTAGGAAAATATGAATAAGTCTAGGTAATATTGTTGTTTTTTTTCTGGAATTTTTTGTTGAAAAATTTTTGAAAATTTAATCACTAGAACAATTTCAATGAATTATTTTTAATTAATTTTTGAAATTCTTTAAATATTTTGATCGTTTTCAGTTATTTCTCGATCGCTCTATGGATTATTATTTGCTTGCTGATGAATATCTTTGAGGGACGTCAAAAAATGGTCAAAAAAATGAAGAATGAATGCTCTAGAATTAGTGTACAAACGCCACCGTTTTGTTGCGTCTTTCCATGCTTGCCGAAATTCGATTTAGAGCAGTAAGTTTTTTTTTTTTTGTTGGCGATATTGTATTTATCATCATTGTTGAAGTGTAGGAAAATATATTTTTACATGTGAAATTTCTTTGTTTCATATGGATATTGCCGATAGTTTTTTAATATATTTTTTAATTTGCCTTGTGTTTTATATATTTTATTTTATTTTTTTAAAATTTTTTACTTATATATTTTATTTTTATATGTAAATTTTAATAAATTTTTAATAAATGCAAAAAATGTTTGCAAATTCAAAAAATTCTTTAAGGCAGTATTTTCTCTTCTAGTTATCACATTAACTTTTACCTTCTCATCTTCCATTAATTTTGAGAAAACGATTTACAGGTTTCGGCATTTTAGTAAATAGTTACGTCTTGCCTAGGGCATACTATAGACCATCACTCTTTCTATTTTAAAAAATAAAAGCAAATCTCAACATATTTATAGCTCTGGGGTTTTATTTGATGTGTACCGTATTTTAAGTTATCCCTCAGCACTTCAAAAACGCTAAAAAATAGAGTTATAGCGTCATTGGGTACTATCCAATGAGGTGGTGTTCATGCATTTAGTCATAAACACCCAACAATCATAGCAGAGTTTGCAGCATTTATAAGGAATGATGTTTTTAGTACAATTTTGGTTTGTCTAAATATATGGCCAAAATGTGCCTATTGACCTAGTAACTCAAGTTTTTGCACGTTTAAGCTAGTATTGTATTCTTTTTCTTCGATATATCAATTCACATGCATCCAACCTATGAAATAGTTTTCTTTAATTGCAAATTTCACAGGTAAACTGATTAGCTGTAAATGAAATACAGTAATTCTGCCACCTCGGAGGATGTTACTGTATTTACAGTATTGTTGTAGTGTTATAGGTATACTTATAAACGAAAGAAATACACAAGTATGGTAAATATCCGTCTATAAGATTAACATTTAATAAGAAATGAATTACAGAGAAAGGATTCGATTTTGCGAGCTTATGGTATTTCAAGCACCTTGTGTTCGTCTTTTCTTCACCGTCTTAAGTTTGATCTTATATTTCGAATATCAAAACGGCGCTTTCATGTAAGTTTTTTTTATTAGCTAGTAATATATTTTCTATTATCATTAAAGAAACGTTGCCGATATTACAAAATAATTTGGCTAATTATATATGTAAATTACTTCATTAATCGTTTTCTATATTCTATGTGATTTATTTTTATTTATTTATTTATTTTAAAGAGTGGTATTTTATTTGGCATTTTTATTAAGAAATTTTTTTCATGATATTATCAGTGGAATTTACCAGTGAACTATTAAACAGTTATGTTTCACTCATATACCCTGAGGGTAGAAAAATCGATTTGTTAGTTGTTTACTTTCTATCCGCTTTCGTTTTTCATAATTGTTTCATGCGAATCATTTTCAGCGCACTTAAAGTTTTGGATGTGGTCTCTTTACCTTCACTACTAATCGGTATCTATGGTACACATATTCTTGTAACGACAGTCTCGAGTTTGGTAATTTTATTTTTCTTTTTATTAGTTGATTCGATATTTTAAAAAAAATATAGTAATATTCATATTTATAGTTCAATTTGCCTATTCAAATTTTAATTGATTACTTGGTCAAGATATTCATTAAACTCATCCGGTTAAAGCATATTAAGAGATAAATACTGACAATTTTCAGCTCCTTTATTTTGATTATTTTCATAAAAATTTCATCCTGAAATTTGAATAAATCTGGTGACTTATCTATGCAAATATTTTTTTTACTTGCTGAATTTTTAATATCATAAATGGATCGATTCAATAAACTTGATATTGAATATTGTTTATATATTTGCATAAATGTTTATGCAAATTTCATCGATATTTTTAGGATGAATTAATGCCATATAGGTACACATATGTGTTCCGTTTACTCGATTTTTATTTTATGTTCTTTGGCATTCAACATCCAATATTCGATCTTCTTGCTCGTGCTGGTGTATTCGGTTGTGGTACTATTTTACCAGCATTAGAGACTGCATTCTGTAAGTTTATTTTCTTACCATTTTAATTCGTTTTTCTTTTCTTTCTTTTTTTTTCTATCTTTAATTATTTCGTTGATTTGTAGCCAGGAAATTAAAGAATTTATACCCGTCATCGTGTTGAAATAATAATTGGGAAAACACGCCATTTGGCATGATACGTGCTTTCTTAATGAATGTCGACCAGTTGCATGGGTCTTCTAAATGCCTTGTCGATTATTCAAAACTATGGCCAATAAAATTCTTTTCCTAGTTCACCTAAACGATCGTAGATCAAAACACGCATGCAAATTTTTATAGCACATTTAATTATTGGTAATTCCTATTAAGGGTAACCGAAAGTAGAGTGGGTTGACCTATAGTTCAATTTAATAGCAGTTGCCTTTGTAGTTCATGAGTTGAAATTGTCAGACACACACACAGACACATACATACGCATGCAGACGTCACTATTATTAAGCTTGTCAAGGATTTACGAACACGCTTAAATAGTTTGTTTGTAAAGAATGCAAAAGTGGAAAAGAACGAATAGTGCAAGAAACACTATTTTTGAAATATTTACTTATATAGTATTAGATAAGAAGCACAAAAAGAATATTATAGAGTAATAAAGAAAGATATAAGTAGTAAGCAGTAGTATATAAACCATTCTCATTGTTGTTATTGTTTACGAAGCTTTATTCATTAAAATTATATTATGTTATATTACATTTATTTTAAAAAATTTAATTTTTTTAAATTAATTAATTCATAATTTCAGTTTGGAAGAATTTCGTCATCGTATTGGAATCGTTTTTTGTTTCGTTGATTTCAACGGCACTTCTCAAACCATCTCGAAGTGCACTCTTTGACAAGTATCCGTCGTGTCCTAGTGTTAGTTCTTCGATCGTCACTCGTGAAAGTTCAGCATAAGTGGCATTCAACTTCGGTTGCGATTAACACCAACAATCATGCATCATTTACCGATTAAATAAACATACAGTCAATGTGCCTCTTCTCGTTGAGGCTTGTCGCCTTGTTGACAGCCACTACATTTGCGGCAACATACACTTATCTACTGCTACGCTAAATCATCTTATTGACAGCCGCTACATTCGACCACCTAAGAAGGAAAGTGAAAGGTTCTCAAGTGATAACTGTTACCTTCCACTTCTTCATGCTCCTAAACACGTGTATTATTATGGTCCTTTGCCTAATAAAAATAAACGGATTTAAGTCATGCATATCTTATTTCTAAATGAAGTAGCATCGAGTTCAAACGACTCGTTTGTGGTGGCTATCTTAGTTAACCATCGCTATTGTGCTGCTATATTCTCCATGGCGGTTTTTAAAATCTCGTGTGATCTTCAACTGATTTTTCTTTTTTCGATCGCTTTTGAAGATTACTCTCAAACTCGACTTCGTTATATGTGCTTGTCGCAATTGATCGAGGATACTTAAAGATGGCATCTGTGCATAGGAACTTATTTCGTTTCTACGTTTCACTTTCTACATCACACCTTCTAATGATTAATTAGTATAGCTCTAGTTTGGACCAATGAATAGTTTAATTTTCGCATCCGAACTTTCATTTTCGGACGAGAATAATTTCGGGGTATAAGCGCGTGCCGTAATGTTTAGGTTTACATTACTTAACATCTCATGCTCAGTGAAGATGCGAGGATAGATAGGGAAGTTTTTATGGATCTGATGTAGTACTTCGATATACTACTGTATCTTTACCTGTCTGAACTCGCGTTGCCCCGTTTGGAGTGTACGAGGCGCAAATGTCGGCACACTGTAAGGCGTCATACAGTACGACAGTATATAGCGATTGTTTACGAGTCGTATACGATACGTCCGTATCCTTTAGAAAATCGAATAGTATTTGTACATAATTGCTAAATGATATTGGTGATATCACTATGCATACTTATATCAATACAGGTCTCTCTATAATTCTGAATGTCCTATCTATAATCACTGCAATGATATTGATTGTTTTTTTTCTTATAGATTTTATACTCGAAATTTAACAATATTTATGAAATAAAATATAAACCAATACGATTATGACTTATTATAAAAACTTTAATTCATATTATACGTATTAGTTTAGTTCCCCCCCCCTCCCCATGAAAGTTAATAATTGCACAATAAGATTGAAATTGATGAACGGCCTTGTTTAAGTTGTAGGAGTAAAACTTTAAGTTTCAAACTTGGAATCACAACTTGAAACTTTTGAATCAAAAAAAAAAAATTGCAGCTTGGTACAAGCTTACTTCTATTAGGTCATACGTTTACCTTACTATCTCAACAATCACTATCGCACAATAAAATCATTTTTTTGCGTCTTTAATTCTTTTATCTCTTAAAACTAAATTGGTAATGAACACTCTAATGATTTATGAATTCGTTTAATTGTACTCTTCTTCAATAACGAATAAAGAGATTTACTCATTTTAATGTTTATTGGTTAAACACTAAATTACTAAAATGTTATAACATTTGTAGTGTGGTAAAAAATAGTCTGAAATGTTAGAATAACTTTAGGCATCTCATTATGTACCGAATACTCGTAAGCACCTGAGCTATTATTCAGCGATAGAGGATTGGGAAGTAGGTTGAGTCTGATCCGGGAGACTGACACCGAACTTAGTGCATAACCTTATGGGGATGGTTTAAACCGGGTCTAGGTTCAGCCGCCATTGTTTACTCATTTCGGGCTGCGGCCGAATTTAACCTCGATCCAAGAGACTCCGGAGTGGAGCTCTTTCGGGAATTTTTTTTTTTTTGTAGTGGAAGTTGAGGCTGAGTCTACGGACTGCTCAATATTTATCGAATAGGGAAAGATCTTACTAAAACGTGAGGAGCAATGAAATATATAGATGTACTTGATGCAGATCTCGGTTCCGGAGTCGCCCATTGCTCGTAGCAATATCAGAGAGCATACTAGCACATCGCAGAAGCCCCTGAATTTGCCGTCAAGTTGGAGGAATGAAGTAGAGGACGAATGTGAAGAATTTCAGATCTGATGGGATTATAATACTTGGTGAGCTCAAGCTATGGTGGGATTTAGATGAGTGGGAAATGCGTTGTCGCGCCTCTGATCTAGCCAACCCATGAGGCTCACTTCGAAGTCCCTCAGTACGAAGTTCTGCAGGTTGAGACCGAAAGAACCAGAGGGCCAAGGCCTTTGCTATGAAGTGGTCGTAGTGTCGAGTGTGCCACTCGATATTTTCATTCAAAGCGTATTTGGAGTCGTCTCGGAGCTTCTATGAGCTTACAAAGATAGTGGGCACATCCACTATTTGTGCTTCGATTGAGTTGAAATTTCGCACAATACACTCTGGAAATGGTGAAATTGGAATTCGCTGTTCTCAATCGATATGTGCAGCTACTCCATAATTGTGCCAGCTGACCAACCGTGTTCAACAATGCTCTACTTGATACAACTCAACGAGATGATAATTTACATACGACTAAGCATTCGTTGAATTTTCGAAAATTTTTTGCTGACAGCTTCAGCATTACTGCCAACTGAAAAAAAAATCATCCTTTCATTCTGGCTGTCAGCTAGTTGGCTGCTAAGTGAATATTAAAATCAAAAATGAAAATTGGCAATTTGCCATCAAATCGATTCAAAGAAAAGTCGTTTCGATTCTAACACTATCTTTCGTTTCAAAGTTTTAGTGAAGGCTCAATTTACGCAAATTTCTTTTGTTTATTGAAGTGTTTCATCGGTTGGATGTTATACAATTTTGTGTACGGAAATTTTTGTGATTTTTAATTTGCAGTAGTATTGTTGTTGATTACTAAAAGTATATTCTTAATGCATAAAACTCCATCAAATTAGTTGGTTTTTTTTTTTTAAATTGAACTTTCATATTCACTTTCTTTGCTATATTTACTTACTCAATGAGATCCTCATTGATTTTAGTCGTTAAATATGATGCTAATATTTAATAATACTTAAGGCATATCGATTGTTTTGCGCTATATGCATAGGAGTAGACAAATCCGAGCGCTGCTGCATGATGTACTCAGGCGCCAGGCAGGAATTTAATGAGTTCCAGTATGTTTCGCGAATTTTATCCTCAACTAGGCTTACAGAATTTCGATGCATAGTGGTTTATGTTCGGAAATAGAGTGGTAATGTTTTTCTTATTGAAAGATGCACTCACTGTCGATATTTTTATATTATTTTAAATGAGGACATATATAAAGCACTGTGATTGTCAACGTTAGCAAGTATATTAAATAACACGAATTGGCTCACTAACTTCCCCTCGTTTCCTTCTGCAAATCCACCTTTCGGCATCTAATAGCGTCTTGAATAGACCTCAAACTGATTATACATATAGTTTATCCTTAATTCACAATTTTATTTATTTATTTATTTATTTATTTATTTTTAGTGTACAATATGCAAATATTTGTGCTTCTTTCTTCTCTCACACACCCGCCTTTCAATCGATGAAATGCAAATTTTTTAGAGCAAGCAAATTGAATTAACATAAAAAAAGAGGACCAGAGGATTGCTGATTGAAAGATGTGTGTGTGTGTGTGTGTGTGTGTGTGTGTGTGTCGTGTGTGTGCGTGTGTGTGTGTGTGTGTGTGTGTGTGTGTGTGTAAACCATGAGAAAAGCACAAATATTTGCATATTGTACACTAATATTGGCTGCCATTCATAAACTCATTGATGACGTCTACGTCTAGCAATGCCACACCTTAGCATTGTTACGTGCAGTATTCACATTTGAACATACAAAAAAGCATTACACATCACAACACCTTCTAGAAACATTCCAACTGCATCAATTTTTATTTGAATGACACCAATTCAATGCTCTATTTGATTATCGATGAAATAATTGCACAATGATGTAATCAATATCGTCACTTCGATGCTGAATGATAATTAAAAGTACCAAAGTGTACTGTGGTTCATTGGTTCATTGGTTTTCTATTAAGGGGTTAAGAATGTGCCCGATTTTCTGCCATTTTTATGAGTTCATCAAAATCAATGCCGATTTAAAAAAAAAGAGATACGACTGTATAGAATAATTTATTTTTCACTCAATATTATTTTCATTCACTGAAAATCGTCTTGAGGGAATGCTACATTTTTTGGAAAAAATCAAAACTTCAACCTATGGGAGACTTCACGGGTAGCCGGATGCATCCTACATGATTAAATACAATATGAGAGTTGAATTGGATTCGAGAAGTGTTTGGCTAGTTAACTTATTCACATATTCTTGCTTCTTCGTATGCTTTCATATCAATTGTACTTTCTTCTTGCACCGTTACCTCAGGTTGCACTTTCGTTATGCTGTCACATTAGGTCATACTGTGTTCTTGCACGGTCACATCAGGTCGCATTCGCTTCTTTTGCTGTTACCTCAGGTCACATTTGCTTCTTTTGCTGTTACCTCAGGTCGCATTTGCTTCTTTTGCTTTTACCTCAGGTCACGCTTTTGTTATGCTGTCACATCAGGTTATACTTTCTCCTTGCGCTGTCACATGAGGTCACACTTTCTTCTCGCACTGTCACATCAAGTCGTATTTTCTTTTTGCACTGTCAAATGAGGTCATTTTCCTGTCATTCGGCGTTGTTCTCATTTATTTTTCTGTCGCGTCGTTCTGTAACGCCCACCATCAAAAAGAGAACTGCTTGACAACTATATCCGGATGGAATTGATCATTTAATGACTTTTTATGTAAGTAAAGTTAATTTTTTAACAGTCATAGTTTTTTTTTACTTGCGATGACGTCACTATAATGCAAGAAAAAAATTGCGATGACGTCATCGCAAGATAATGGAGAAATTGCGATAAGCAAGCACTAGTATTGAAAGATTTTGTAATGAAAAGTCCTTCACAAATTTTAGGTTTTATTTCAAGTTTTATTATCAGATATTTCAAAAATTTTTCTCACTTCCTAGAAATTTTACATCGTCTACTTTTTTGTTTTTCAAATTCGGAGAAGGGAATTCAAAAATTGGGAAATTTTATTGTAATTTTTTCTCGATTAACAAGTTAATTGCATTGTATTTGTATATTTTCGGCTGCTAACCAATTATTCGCATGCGAAATTTAACGTTCAATCAGTCGAATTGTTTCTTAATTTATTTATTACTCGATTTTGCATGTTTAATGGAAATTCATTTAGCGAATCATCTAATCTCTTGTTCAGCAAATAAATTTGCATATTCAAATAGATGCCATCTGAGAGGTTGTCCACGTCGATAAAAGTAAAGAACTGATATTTACTTACAGTCATTACCGACCCTAATTGCTACTGTTGGCAATTATATTGACTCGGCTGGTTGAAAATTGGGTGGACGACCAATTGCTTCATCACTAATCTAATATGCAAATAAATGAACAAACGAGCATCTGGCAGTAATATTTTAGATTTTCCCAGCTAAATCGATCTACCGCTTAAATTTATGCAAAATTTTAAAACCCACAGGTTTATTTAAAATATCAATCCATTACTAAGAAAGATGTTTTTTGTGTTTTCAGTGGAATATGCAAATTTGCTCGTTGACTACATCGTCTAGCGATTGCTAGATTATGAATATTTCCGAGAAGATTCAATGTTGCATCAACGAATTTGGTGACCCATTTCACACACTTTTTTTTGGTGAATTATTTGAGTTGAAACTAATAGGTGAGGTGAATTGATATTTTCGTCATATGTTACTTCAGGTCATTCCAATTTTTTTTCCACAGATTTTTTGCCTTTTTCTTCCTTTTCACATTTTTTCGAGAATATTCCCCAATATTATGTTTTCTACGCTGAATGATGACATCATCTAGTTAAACAACTTCGATGGACCCTTTAAGATATTGCAAAAAAAAAGCTTTGTGTAGACACTAAACGATGTGTCATATTAGATTTATTTTCATAGTGAATGATTTTTTTCCTCAAACTCGTTAAATTTATTTCCAAAAAAAAAGTTTCTAGAAATTCGTTTAAAAAGTTTTTTAAAAATTAAAAATTTTAAATCTTCGAATATTAGGAAAAAATTTTAATCTTCATTAGTAGTGCCGTTAGAGGATATTCAATCGGATTGTTCAATCTCCAGTCGTTCGGATAATTCGCTGTGAAGTAAAAGTGGAAAGACAATAAGGTAACCTAAGATGTTGATATGATATTTTATTAATGTTTAAATATTAAACGATGCGGCAACCTTAATAGATATTAAACAAACTGAGTGATGAAATTTTCAAATGAATTAGAGGATGAAAAAAAAACGCCAATGATTATCGTCTAGAAATTCAATAAATTTACCCATTTCCGGTTAATCTTTTTTTTCCTATTTGATAGTCATTTTATCGAATTCATCATTGGGATATTGAAAAAAAATTTTGCATAATAGTTATTTATTTCAGTTTTTTGTTCGCTTTTATGGTGGGAAATTCTTTTCACGTGACACATTGCCCATTGAGGTTAGGCTATGAGGTATTGCATAGATTGTACCGACCTCATACCAGATTGTACCTCACATCAGACCTTACACTACGAGTATTCTTTTTTTTCACTCCAAAACTTTTCTTTTTCTTTTTATATGTAAATTATACGACCAAACTTTAGAGTTGTGACGTTGGGAGATGATGTCTAATCAGTGGGACAAAGAAATTCCGAACGGAAGTGAGGCCTCTGAAGAGGGTGAGGTGAGGTGACGTGATGCACCCATCGAGACACTTCCTTTGGGCCAGTCAGTGTTCATTTTGTCGTTCTAGTGCGCTGCAATGTGCACATTCTATCGATTCATTCAAATATGTGGTTTAACGCGTAGTGCGCTAAAATGTTGTATACGAAGGCATTGGCGCATTTCGATTTTTGAATTTAGTTATGCAAATTTTTAATTGCTAGAACTTGAAAATATAACGGGGGATTGAGACCGGGGAGGTGAAGGAGAGGGGGGGAGGGTGTAGTTAGGGGATGAAGGGAGGAATGTCTACATCGGTATTGATAGATATCTTTCATATCTACGTAGACGACGAAAATTCCGTTATATACCCCCTCAGCTTACTTAGGATGTCACATGCAGTTGTAAATACTTTTCTTGGCTCTTAAATCAATTCATGAAACCATCTCACTGCCTATTTATATTATTCTATCTTCGTAGTGCTAGCTTCCTCATTGTTCTATTTTGCATCGACCGATATTCGAAAGTACGGCGTCGAATGCATCAGCTTTCAATACCATTTGATCCGATGAGAAACTAATTTCGCTATGACTTTATAACTAAATTAATATTCATATATTCTTCCTTCGTTTTTATCTTTCGATTATATTTTCACGTCTGTTTATTTGTTAAATTTATTTATTATGAAAATAAAAGCAGTATCCTTTCTTGCATTTTTATTTATTACTTCCTCATAGATGTGTTTTTAATAATGTTTGCTAATCGAATTGTTAGATATATCTCTCTTTGAAATATATTGGTAATTTTCGGCGAGATATCGCCCGAAATTACTAAATTTTTAAAGGTATTTTTTATTGCCTCAAAATCACTAAATATTTATTGGTATTTCAAAAGTGTTTTTGCACGATATTCACTTAAGTGTCTAATAGGAATGCGGTAAACAAGGAGATGTTTTTTGAAGCTGCTTCACTTGTTTATCATCGAACAAACAGCTGTTACGTACGTTGTGATTGATTCCTTCTTGGCGTTTTTCTTATTGCATGACAGCGTTATTCGGTTACAATTTCTCGTTTAATTGCTTTTCTTTACTCGTTACCGGATGTGAAAATATTTTCCTTGAAAGATTTTTTGCGAATATTGCATATTTTTTATCGTAATTCCTCATTACAGTATTATTTAGATTACAGTAATTTGAATTTTAAGTAGTACATCGAAGGCTTTTCAAGATTCAAAATATTCGTCTTGTAAGTGACTTTAAGCAAGTTGTCGGCACCATCTCTTTAAGGCATCTGGTTTAATTCTTGTCCCTTCCGGGTTAATCAATCAGAATTGAGTTCAGTACATCTGGGGATCGTTAGAACTGAAGTCTGGGATTGGGCTTAAGCCAAACTCACTTCGAGCATATTCACCGCCCTAGATTAAAAAAAAAATAATATAATGGTTGCAAGCCGTCAAGGTGCTATTACTCATTGTAGCGTTATTAAACTACTGTAAACGAATGGGTGTTTTATTTAGGCTATGAAATATTAATTTCAAATTCGACTACTTTTTGGTGGAAATTCTATGAAGTTTCCGTCTATGACTTTTAAATTACCGTACTTCCTCTAATAGAACCTCCCCTCCGCATGGTTTATACATTCCCCAGAAATTTTACCGGAATTCCCAATGGAGAGTTACTGGAACACATGTGGAAAACTATGGGCTATTGTTCGTGTACGACGAATCGATCTATCATTTTACATGAGCGTGTTCGATTGCCACCTGCCATTTGCTTTAGTGCTGTGCGGGAAGTTTGTGTGGGGTTGAATGGGAATGTTCGTTCAGCTGTTGTTTATGAAGTGTAAAACTTGATGAGTGGATTCATACAAGTATTTTTAGTGTATACGTGCATACTCGCTTATTTATGATGTTTTTTTCATCCTCGAATAGAGGGATTCAGCAACGTGATATGATTCTGTGACAGAATCTTTCAAGAACTTGTGGCTTTTAGAAAAACTCTGCGGTTATTAGGGCTGATTCTGTGTTTATGAGGCCAGGCCCATTCGTTGAGTATGAAACGCTAGGCTGCTCCCAGGTTGAAGAGTAGAGAAAGAATTAACAGCCTGAGGGTGTTAGGTTGAATGGAGTTGCCTCTATTTTTCAGTGTACGGGATTGATGGAACTTATGCTGGATTTGCCATCAACTTAAATGATAGCATTAATTTAGGTTTGCCGATTCGCCTGACTGATGTCTATCAGATGCGTTTATTTCACTTTTCATCGTTGTAATAGAGGGTTATATTTCAAATTTCGTTTGGAATCCATCCTTTATATATATATATATGGTATCTGTGTGCGTAATTAAACAAAGAGGTCGCATAACGCACAGACAACAAATACGTCAACGCTATATATTCCCGGATATGCGACCTTTTTCCTGAAAGTGTAAACTTTGCTTGCCTCTGGGCATATTTTTATGGCTCTACGATGTCTGCGGTATTCATATATCGTCGGGGATTCTATTAATGCATTTTATTAAATTGTATTATTTATTCTATGTTTAAATGATTGAATTAATTTGCATATTGTGCACTGAGGTTTGATATTGATAAAAGGTGTTAATAACAGCGTGGATGATGTAATATAAGTAAAATTGTTTACGTTGAGGGCAATGGGTAAGCAGCGTCACGTTGAACGGGACTTTGGTTTTGGTGTGCAATTCTGTGTACGTCTTCGTCTTGTGGCGCAACTTCTCTTCCCTCGGATCGATTTTGCTGTTTTCTTCGTTTTCGCCACGCTGGGTGCCTCAATAGGGAGTAAGTATTCAACATAAGTCTTTGGTGCTCATATTTGATAATATGCCCTGCTTTACTTGTTAATTTGCATATAGAACAATCGAGAAGATACGGAGGGGAGGGGGGAGGGACGCAAGTACCAATCAAACGGTATATCAGGTTTGGTATTAGATTACATTTGATCGCATCTAAACTTCTGATCTTAATTGTAAATGATACCATAATTTCCTTTTAGTTGTTCATTTGTATCTATCGTTTAGTTGCAGAATTGTTCTTTCATTTTTCAATTTTTAGTAGAGAGATTTTTTCATAATTTTTGGAATTTTTCAAAACTTAGATGGTCAATATTTTCAGGTGAAATTGTTACTTACCATCTTGGGTTAGTCCCGGGTAAGATGTATGGAGCACTGCTGAGCAGAGATGTCAGTAGATTTTGGAATGTATTCGCAACGGGTTCGGCGATATGTGTTGGGAAGTGCATAGTATGTTTTCGTTGAAAAAAATTCCTTCTGCACTTATTTTTATTCAGTATTATTTCATATTATCCATTTTTGAATGCCAGCTTAGTAAGTGATAGAGATCGACTAAAATGGGTTTGATCGAGTTGTTGAGCTATGATCTAATTCTAAATTGAGCTGCTTATTTGACCGTTCTTATTTTTATATAAAAAATTCAATAAAATATAGAAAAAACTTCTGCCATCAAACCTACTGGCATATTTTTTTGATCCTGGAAAAATTGCTTGAGGCAGAAAAAAAATTTCCAGAAAATTTATTTGCTGTATTCGTTGAAAATTATTATATAGTGATTCGAATAGCATATGGTTCATTATATTGGAAATTTTATCTTTAAAAAAAATTAAAAATATATTTATAAACATTTAATGATGATAAAATTGCAGTTATTTTCTTTGCTTTCATTCTTTTCGTGGATGTTATATCTATCATGGCGTCGAAATGCTGTCAAAGGTCTACAGGAGAAATATTTCTCGAACCGAACCTTTTATCGTCTCAACTGTATCGATGATAGTGGAATTGATAATCCGTATATTTTTATATTATTCGATTTTTCTTTTTAATATTTTTCTTCCATCGATTTTTAACATCCGCTTATATCGATGGTACACGGAATATGATATAAGTATGTTGCGAAGGTTGTGAATCTACGCTATAAGTTTGAAGAGCTTTGTCCTTCGTCTATTCCGAGGAGATAAATTTTGCATATTTATATTATTTAATCAGAATTTTTCTGGGTCCTACTTTGCTGACTAGCCAGTGGAACCTTATAATGCATTTTAAATACTGGTATCAATATGTATTCACAGGGGCTTTTTTTTTTCAAAAATATGGTAGTAGTGGATATTATCAAAGCTTAAACATGTTTTTAGGCCATGTAGTGATAAAAAGGATGGGATCAAATGGGCGTTTCTCTTCGTCGATTTCTTAGATAATTTGTAAAGTGGAAAAAGGATAGGGGGTCTTAGAGAAAGAAAATGAATAAAATTATTGAAAATATTTACAAATTCGACTAATATATTTTAATTTTTCTTAATGATTTTTTTTTCAGTGACCAACGAATCACACAAGATGTTGAAAAAATGTGCAATCAATTAGCTTCAGAAAATAATTTTTTTTTTGTTCAATTTACTATGAGATTATCAGAAAATTTGATCTCTATGATGATAATTCGTTATCAGTCGAACAATTTTTCACTAACCAAAGTAATTTTTCTCATTTAGCGCCATCTTTCAAGTAATTTCTTCCCAATTGATTTAGCTGATTTGTTATTGTGCTCATATGATGGTTGCAGAAACAATGAATTTTTAGCTCGGGATTCCTTGGTGTTGGTATTGTCTATGGATACTTTGTTTTTGGAACTATAATGAATAAAATTCTTTTATCACCAATGGCCAAATGGAGTGCACGAGTTGAAAAAGCAGAAGGTGACTTCAGGTAAATTGTATTTTAATTTTTCTTCGCTCTAAGTTTAAAACTGTTTACATCTACTAAAGAAAAGTGCCCGTTCATGTTACCTTTATGCGTGTTTATAGAATTCGTGAAGTTTATCGTACGATTCAGTGTGTTGTGCATGTATGTAAATCACAGAAGTGTTGAAAGACTTGACATGAGGTAACGCTATGAAATAGTAGAAGGAGCTCACGAACACGATGTAGTTCGCGAAGTGAGCACGACATAAATGAGCTGTTGAGGAATGAGCACTTATCTCCTAACGTAACTTTAAAATTTTCATTCATGTGATACTTTTGCAATTTATAACTTCCAACCGAACATACATCTTGATTGTGGTCAAGAGGAGATTCATTGAATAGAACAAATTTCCAGTTTTCGGACGGTTATGAATTTCGATGTTTCTAAAAACCAGCCAGCTGGTAATAAGTTTAAATTTGCATAAGCATATATTGTAAGATCTTTGCTTAATGCTTCCAATGCTTCCTTTTTTGTCGTCATTATACCACTGAGAAGAGATTGCTATATAAGGGGGAAGTGTTAACGTATTGATTTTAGCAGTTTGCTTCATTATGAAGTAGGCAGTATCAGCAGCTCTTGGATCAATTGTTCAAAATTCAAAACTTGCGATTATCTTTATCGATGTTTTTATCTTTCATATTTGAATAAATCTCTCTATAAAAGCACTGATTTTTGCATATAGAAAATGTGCTCTATGTGATAATCTATATATTCTACTATAGACGATAGCTATAATTTATTAGAGTGAATTTTTATTGTTGTATGAAGTTATATTAATTTCTCTACCACTTAAAGAATTGAAATATAGCTATGATATTACAGATATAAACATGTCTCAATAAGAAATAATGCAGAATCTTGTGCATTCTATAACGCAGAATCATTCGAGAAACGAGAATGTAATCGACTCTTTAGTACACTCTTAAGAAAGCAATTCTTCTTTTTAAGTTGGAAACTACCCAATCTATGTAAGTTATTTTAAATATTTTTTTAGATTTTTTTTTAAAATGTGCATCATGTTTTTTTAATGTTCAGCCCCAAGTTTTAGTGCAAATCATTCAGTTTTTCAGCTGACTATAGGCATATGTTGCAGGTTTTTGGAGATATATTTGCCATGAAATGTTTTCAAATGAATTCACGAGCATATAAGTGGGTCGGCAACTCTGTTACCTTTAAGTTCAAATTTTTTGTCCATGCTTTGTCCTTCTCTTTTTTTCTCTTTCTTTTTTCTATCTCTCCCTCTCTATCTGCCTTTGTGCTTCACTTGTAGCGATAATTGGGCAATGTTTATATGGAAGCTGTTTTGGATTGAATAACCTAGTAGCTGATTCCATAAAAACAGTAATTGAATTATTAATTTCAGTTTGGCAGCAATTATTCGACTATTATGGTGCAACAATAACCTACGCTATTCAGTATATACCAATATTTATGTTGCACACCTATGATCATATACCTGCTGAAGAGCTTGGTCCTATAATCAGCAATGTAATGCATTTTCTTTATTTCACAATTTTTTCACCTTTATTCCGGTATAGATTTCATATTTTAAAAATACCTGACCTTATTGTCTATTGCGATCACCTATGATTTGCATTGTTTCTGATCTGATATGGCAAACTACAAACGGCTTTCACTGGGATCCTTGAAATATTCGGTTTCTTTTGCTTTCTAGTAGGTTTCTTGGAAGCTAGAAGTATAAGAACAGATGGGGAAGGGTAAATTTCACTTGGAGTTTCTTGATTCAGGGCCTCCTAGGTCTTCGTAGTACCACGGTTTCATCCGGATTTGTGGCGTTTATAATATTCGCTATTGCTTTCAGCAATAAACTACTTTGCAGAATGCGTTCTGCTATATTATGTTGGTGAACAGTTTCACACGAATAACGGATGTTGCCTTAAGTGCCGGTGAAATGGCTGGAATATTACAGCGGTAAATTTTTTTTACCATTTTTTGGTATTATTTTATACCATCTTAGTATAATTCTGCCCATTTTTTTTTTTGGTTATTGCATTCTTACCCGACCAGCATGTAAATCTCATCATTATTGTTGTTTGTTATGGTGCAGTTTTTGGTTAATACCATTACTAAATGGTTTTATTCAATAGTAATTTGATTCATAACTATAAATCAATTGCTTTTGATCAACGTCACATAATACAAGCTTGCAAAAAAATTGTTGATGTTTTGATTGAATAATTGATTGACTATTGATTGATAGGGTATTTGAGAGATCAAAATGTCAAATTTTTAATAAATTTTTTTCATTTTCTCATGTGTTATTTTTTTTTTGAATTTTTATTTAAGAAGTATTTTTTTCAGTGTAGCAGAACTGTTGAAAACGGTTGACGACGAATTGTATTGCATAGCTGAACGAGAGGATGGCAGTATGTTTATCTCTTTTGTTAATTTGTATTGAGTCGGAAAATTTACGTTTATTTGCTTTGCTTACTTCTTTATCTTTTTCGCGTATAGTTCTTTCTTTAAATTTTTATCTTTTTTATCTTTATTTTTTATCTCTTCCCAGTCTTATCTTTATTTCAATAAGTGTAGTTGCTATTGCAGGTGACGATGACCTTAGTAATGATACTATAACGGTGAATATCGATGGTTCAACGAACTCGCCTTCGAATGTTCTACTCGAATTTCATGACGTTACTTATGCGTTACCAAATGATCCGGTGTCCATACTGATTAAAGGTTTTTTTTTTTTTTTTTTTGAAATCTGAAGATAACCTCAAAAACATTCGAATTAAATTATGAGAAAATAATTGAAGTAGGTCAGGCTAATATCGGAAGTGCTATTCGATTATTGATGCTTTGCATACGAATTAATATATCCTCATCGTTTCTAAATGCGCTTTGTGTTTTCAGGATTTCTTCAACAAAACGTAAGAAATCAATTCATAATGCATCTTCCTCAGAGGCCGTATTTACCCACTGGATGTCTAAGTCTTGTTCAGCAGATTTGCTTCCCTTCGATTGTAGCTCCCTACGAAATTAGCGACTCAGGTAAATCTTTGTCTTTTTCTCTGATGTTATCCTATTATCGAGATTTTACTAGTATATAGTAAGGTTGGGATGGGGAGGGATGAGAGAGCAGTAGCCTTTGAAAAGGATTGTTTTCTTTTCCACTTAGGCTTCTGTGAAGTTTTTGTACTTCTATTTATCTTAACTGAGTGTGACAATAGTCTTACTAGTTCCATATTTTGGTAAGTGTTTGCATTGTTGATGACGATCGACTAAACTGTACGTCGCGTATCAATGTGTATATAGTAATGATCAAATATTGGCTGACTGATCTTCGATCGGTTATCATGTATTTCCTATTCTTGTCCACTTTTTCCCTCTGTTTCCTTCTCCGGGCATCGCTAATCGAATCGTCGGTTGGATTTGAAAGTAAACCCTTATACCTCTTCCGGGTGCAGAGCGTCATGGGTCTTACAACCATCCCAGATGATATGATAAAATAGAATAGAGTAAAATGAACTGTTCCAATCGGTAAGTCCTAAGCCTAAAAGTAATACATCAAAAAAATAGTGGTGTCGATTATTAGATAATTTGAATAATGATTTTGCACTCGTTGATGAATACGCATTTTACTGGATTAGGTGTAATGATGGTACCGATTAAGAGCATTCGATTGCAGCCGAATTTCAAAAGTGCCGATCGGTAAAATTCTCGTTATTTATTTGTTAGATTACTATCACTAATTAGAAATGATTCAGCTCGAGATTAATGTTTGAATAAGAATTGAATTGACATATAAGAATGATTTTTAGATTTGAAATTGCTATCGAAGTATCTATCGATTTGTGGTATTAATAAACGAAATTACAGATATTACGCGCATAGGTTCGATATTGTTTGCTTTGGATTTGACTGGTTTAATTGAACGTTGTGATGGACTTTTACAGCCAGCCGAATTCGAATGGTTAGCTGTTGAGTATTTATTTAGTGCGATTCATGTACCTTTTTTCAATTTTCTATAAATCAAACAAAAATTAATTAGTGACCTTCTGTATATACATATATTATATAGCATCATCCCCGATTGTGACCTTCAGAAAAATTGCTATGACGTTATTTGATCTAACTGTTGGTCTTTTAAGCAATTGGATTTTATTGGAGTTTTGGGGACATGATCAGCGTTCCGTTTCGTCCCATTACGTAGGCCATAAAAGGCATCGTATTTGATTTTCCAAATAAGCGTTCGAATCTTTACTTAAATATAAGGCGATCAAGAAGCTGGTGACTTTGCTAAGGTATAACGTTTATACCGACATCACCTTCTTATCTTATCGTTACGTTTTCTTCTTTGAGGGTTTTTTCTTTTTTAAGTGATAGGGCGGTTCTCTATTTATGGAAATGCCTCTAACGCATTTTAATTTTGATATGATTCCTTATATAAGGGTTTATCTATTGGAACATATGTTGTATTCATAGATATGGTTAATTAAGTAATAAATCAGATAATTATATGAAAGATTTGAATTAAACTTTTAAATGTTTATTATTTAGGCAAGATTCCCTAACACCTGGTGAGCAACAACGTCTCTCTCTTGCACGTGTATTATATCGACAACCGACAATTGCGATACTCGATGAGGCAACAAGTAGTGTGAGTGTTGAAATGGAAAAACGAATGTATCAATTACTTAAAACGGTATTTATTTACTTACTTCTTTTTTCTATTATTATTATATTAATTCTCTTTTCAGATATTCATAAAGAAATTTTTATTTATCCCTATCTTGAGATGTTATCCACGAAATTTCACTACAAATGTTGATATTAAAGTTGAGATAGTTTTCCATAGAGATAATAGATTTTTCTTTTATTTGATAAAGATTAGTTTAAAGAACAAATAATTTTAGTGGTCATTTCCGTATGATTGAAATATTTTTGATGTTTATATTCAGCGCTAAAGTCTTATAAGTGGTCTTGTGTTGAGTATGCCGATCGGTTAAATATTTTGCTTAAAAGTAATACTAGAGATTGAGAAACGATTGATAACTGATATTTAAAGTATTATTTTTTATAGAGTGGTATCAACTATATTTCGGTTGGTCATCGACCAAGTATACTCGAATTCCATGATGTCGAATTACATTTGAATGGATCAAGAGGTTATACGATAAGACGAATTGAAAACGATGTGCTTTTATTGGATATTGGTAAAGTACGTTCATAGTGCTCAAATTTATGCAAATCTATAGACTTCCGAGATGTTGTTTGTTTAGGATGTTATTATTTTTGATCGTTGTATCAGTTTATTTGCTATGATGGTAATGTTACGCCAAAGTGGAGTAGTGATGTTGTTGTATTGAGAGGAAACGGTATTAATGCTTATCAGTGAAAGGTTAGCTTAACAAATCAATGACGTCATGTGAATTTTTCAAACGAGAATGTATTATCCATTTAGGTCCAATAGATCTCTATACAGATCTTCAATTTTATTTGTGAAAAATATAAAGCAGTTTTTAAGCTTTAATAGTTGGCTACCTTTATTATTATGACGGAAAAGAAACATCTACGTTAAGCGATTAGCTGAAGTAAATATATTAGTTTATGCAAATTTTTGTTAATTTATGCAAATTTTTGCTGATGAATGCGTTTTGTTAATTATATTAATTAGAGATTATCCACTTGAATATTTATTATATTGATGAATTTATTAGTGCATCAATGCGTCAAAATGTTTATTTAAGGGAACATTTGAAATAATCCATGAAAAAAAAAGGGATATATTATCCATTTAACTTCAACGGATCTCTATAGAGATCTTCGATTCTATTAGTAAACAATATCAGGCATTTTTTAAAGCGTTTAATAACTATGTTCAACTTTATGAGGTTATGAGATTATAATATAGTTTGGTTGCTTATTCTACAAATGAAGCTTCTCTACGAAAATTTATTTGTGATTATTTAATTCTTATAAATTTAATATTGGATATATTTTATTTCTATCAGAATTTGCATTTCCTAATTTTATTTATTTAATCATTATTCAATTATGCATAATATTTATGCGAGATTGTTTGTTTATAATTTTTGAAAAAAATTTCTCTTTTATTTCTTATTATTGCTTATATTCCATGCATAAGATACATCTCAACTTAGTCATATTATATCCAATTCTTTGTCGAATTTGTTTCTCTTAGAGCGTGATATTTATTTACAGCCTTGTTTCCATACAGGTGTTTTAGTGTTGAAATTTTGTATCTGAAATGATGCAACTTGGGTATTATATACCTATATAACCTCTACCTATGAATATACCTCGTCCCAAAAAAAACCTCTCCAGGTAGGCTTAGAAGCTTGGATATTCCATATTCCTAATCAGCTTTCTTCCGGCAAACATAACGATGCATTAAAGGTTTATCCACGTTTTTTAATGCTTTTATCTTTTTTTTTTTTTTTTTGTCGTTTATTGCGGAATTTTCGCATCTCCGGAATACTCGTAATTTGAAATGTTCATAGGTAGAGGGATGCATTTATATTCTTTATTTATGTTCGGCTTTCATCTTCATCTCGTAATTGTTATGTTGATGGCTTCAAGTACGCCACTCTTGATAAGCAATATGAAATCATCGAACACTTAAGGGTTTTAAAGGCAGAGAAAGGAGCGAGCTTTAGATACTAGTGCAGCATGTTATCGAAAGTGTTTTCTTCATCAGCGCTCAATGGGAGATGACAAATTTCGATGATTTTAGCGTTCAATTAGATTTCATTAAACCGGCAAGGGAATATTCACATTATAGGATTATAGACTTGGAAGGGAGGGGGGGAGGGGTATTAATATTCAAAAACTGTGGCGTTTGCTTGATTCACTTATGTTGCTCGAGCTTATGAGTTTATTTCTTTTAAGGCTATATTGCTGACAGCCTTTCACCAAATAAGTTGTAGTGTTGTGCTTATTGCCGCTTACTATAATGAAACCTCATATTCAACCACATTGGATTGTGGTTAGGAGAGGACCACTCAACAGAGGGTTGTGGGAAGTAGTATCTTTCGGGTAGGTGACGATGGGAAGATGCTCGAATTCAAGGGAGACTGAATCTAAAGATTACGTAAAAGAGTATCCCTAAAAAAGGAATGAACTTGAAGAGGGAGGGAATAATAAATTTATTGAAGGAGGAGTTATGTCTAGTCGTTTACGGAGCGCTTTTCCTCTTCAATCTATAAAATTGGACTTTCCATATACTCATCACTTACTAAACCGTCTCCACATTGCTAATGATATGTTTTTTATTCAGAATAGACCATAAGAGATTAAGTTTTAATCTACCATATCGTAAATGTTGTAACCCCTATGGGGGGGGAATTGTAAGAGGGATATAATAGAGGAGTCAATAGGGTCCAAAGTTATGCGGCATTGAAAGCACTTAAAATTATATTCTCCTGCTCATTGATTGACTATGAGTTTATTCAATTTTATATGAGATGAATTATATGTTGGCAATTTCTACATAAATAATTGCTTTTATGGCGTCGATTTCTATAGTAATAGATTTCGATAGATATTAGAGGGTACAGATGGAAGGCGTAGGATTTGTGGATTTCCTTTTTCTGGATTTCCGTCGGAATTAAGGAATAACTTATCGTAAGTTTCACTCGTTCTCCTTTGCTATAGGAAGGGGTATTTCACGATTGCTTCCCTTATTTTCTAAATCAGTTTACCACAAAAAGTATTGAATAGATTATGCAGAGAGTAGAATTGCTGTGGGATTCTGCATCGGGGATCTTAACATTAGAGCATCTCTGACCCTTTCTAACATTCCCGTCCCACTTGTAGGGCATCTCTAATCACTAGAAATCAATAATTAATAGGTTCAAAAAATCAAGAAAATATACGTGTAACACATTTTCTGCAAATTACAATAAATTTTTAACTAAAATGATTGCAAAAACTCTCCATATGAAGTTTTATTCACCAATAGGCGCCCTCCAGAGCAAAAAAAAAATCAATAAAAATAAAGACATTCACAAAACGATTTCTGCGCACAAATTTTTTTCCATGCAAAAACGATGGAAAATATTAAAATGCCTTCAAATATATAAGATATTCCTCCATAAGCATTCCCAACTTAACGCAGACTTTATCAATAAGTGTAAAGGATTGCCAAAAAAAGGACAAAGGTTTCAGTGTTTTTCTAATGAGAAAAATTTTTATATAAAACATTTAGTAAACTAGAATTAGTATATAAGTTCGTTTATCCTAACACGCAGGATATTAATAGTTTGGTCTACGAAAAATTTTTAATGATCTTTAGTATGATCTACGAAAAAATTTTCTCGTGTTGACGTTGCAAACATAAACGTATTATGATCTACACGGGTCTTCGATCCTCATAGTGTTATGACCTTTGAAATATATACAAAATCGATTGATTAACACTTCATAGAATTAAATTACCACCTTTCAATATTTATTAGCATTTATTTACTTGATCTTACAGTGTCCATTGTTTTAGGATGTCTATGTGTTGGTTTTACCATTTTATTACAGTATATATTCGAATATCACTTTATGACAACTTTTAGACAACCTTTGATATTATTCGTTTCGTTTTGATCAGTTACACCCCAAATGTAGAATATATAAATATTGATCTAACACCAACACTAATGATCGATATATATATCGTTAACATTGAAGCATTCATGTATTGATTGCCAATCTGTACAGCCCTCGATATCGCTTATTTTTTGCTTTTTCACGTAGCAATACGAATTTTTAAGTTAGTATTTTAGAATTTTCTTGCTTTCTAAATATTACTTGCATACTATAGTTTTTATATTCAATTTTCCATTATGCTATTCTCTATGTTGCCTTTTTATTTTATTATGACCTGTTTAATCGTCTTTGCAACTCTTTATTTTCATTTTTAACATAGCTATCTATACCACTCTGATTATTTTATTTATTCTAATAGCAAGCGAACACTAATGCCCATCACAGGAACTCGAAAACTTGTAATATAAACATACAGCTTTTCTCATCATTCAACTCAGAATGTGAAATAATATTCCCATGCAAAATTTTAGTTCAATCGAAGCAGGGGAAGTGCACTTACTGGACAGGCCATCATTCTTTGCAACCTTTGCATAGTTGGAATCCCCCCTCCTCCAATTTATTTATTTATTTATTTATTTTGTTTGATTGCTCATTGATGAATGGAATATTGACGGGAGTGGAGTTCACCTTACCTGTACATCTTTTGGTTGTTTGTTGACAATTTGCTGTACTTGTTTTTGAATCTCATCTCGAGAAGTATATTCGTCGTTTCTGAGTTGATTCAATTTCCAACGATCATCAACATTGTTTACCATTCTGGATAATTCATTAATTTCAAGCAAACAATGCACCCCGATCGAGAGGGCAGCCAATAGAACAATAAATGCCTTCATGATGAGCGTTTACCTATAAAAATACTCGAATCGAGCGTTCTTAATTAGATTCTCAATAGGTGTTGCTCGAATCTTTCACTTAGCAAACAAAATACCGAAACACACATTTCCTTTGTAAACGATTGCCTTAGGCGATTGCATTAAACTCTGAACTATCCAGTGATTGCCAAAGATGAAAAATGAACTTTTTGTTTAAATTAAGCAAATAAAATGACTTAAAAATTTATACCAAAAAAGGACTTATAAAAGACTGCGCTAATTAGAAAAAATTTCCCATCTTTAGTAAGAAGAGAGAAAAGAGGCGAATGAACTTCATTCGAAATATACGAGCAACCTTTATTCTTCGATCAATCCAATATGATTTAATATTTTTCTATTTGAATCTACTAAAAAAAAATTTTTTTCTGTAATTTTCCAAAATGATAACTAAACTTTAAGATATTGAGGGAAAAATTTTCTAGAATTTATTCCACTTTTCGCCTAGTGAATAAAATTCAATGATAGATTTCGAATATACTCAAATCAAGCAAACAATAGAAATTCAAAATAAATAATTTCAAAAGTTTTCTAATGAATGGGGAATGAAATTGTAGAAATGAATGCTGTAAATTCGTTACATCACCAATATTTATAGTAGTGGAGAGATGTGGATTAACTCAACTATTGATTTTTTTTTCAACTATTGACTTCACTTTCTTAACCCTAACATAAAAATTCGTTGAATAAACAAAAAAAAATTTTTTTTTGACATTTCAAAAAAAATTCTCTTTGTAATACATCAAACAAAAAACTCATCCCCTGTATCGTTTTCTATCTTTTTTTTTAATGATAAATATATCACTGAATAAACAGTGTTAAGCGAACGATTTTATGTTAAATTATGAGAGTATTTATGGAGATTTTCGACTGTTTGAATGTCATCAGATAAGTGGGTAAGGCAAATTATCAATTGATATTCTATAGAATATGTAAATTTTTGATATTTTATAGAATATGCAAATTTCCTTTCATGGCCAAGTTATTTAATTAGCAAGCGTTGAATGAAGCAGCAATGAATATGGGAATTCAGTTAGAAAGGTACTTAAGGACAGTTTGATCGATTAAATGCTAATTTATTATCCATGTAAAGAGAGCGACAGACATATATATTTTAATAGGTTCCGGATCATTCCAGTGTGATCAGTCCTTATTATCTAATGACCAATAAAAGTTCTGTGGGTAGGTGGATCTGAACATCGATCATCTCGCTTATCGGGCGAATGCTTTACCATTAAGCTATTGGGAAAGCTCCAGAATTCAAGCCGTGATGTTTTCGTTACGTTGAACATGTATCTGTATTTCAAGTTATCTCATGGCGACCATGCACTCTTGTAGAAATTAAATGTATTTTTAATTCCTTGTTTTCGAATAGATTGCAGAATTATTTTAAGCCAAAAAGGAATAAAATAGGTGAGTAAACCAATTAATTTTAGATATATCTTTCTAATTCGTTTTTTTTTTGATTCCATTTGTGCTGTAATGATTTCAAAACATTGAAAAAATCAATGAAGAGAAATTTCTTCACCACGAAGTGTTGTGGTTGTCTACGTATTTTGCCTCATAGAAGGTATCAGCTATAACACAAAACTCTGTTATGATAACACATGTTTTTGTTATGCTCCGATTTCAAAAATTGAAAAATCTTTCAGCTGTCAATAGTGAGTACAATGTAACGGTGCAAATATATTTACTCAACAAAGATGTTGAGATGATTCATACTGTTAGAAAACTCTGCGCAAAGCTGCTTAAATGCTTTTTTTATTCAGCAAATAGTTCGTTGAGCACAATTTTTGAAAGCCCTCACTTGCGTCATATTCGATAGGATTTCTTGTATTACTGTAGCCACTTCCTTTTCATACGTTTCTTTAGGTCGTAATGTTTTTTAGTTAATTGTGGTAGTCGATAACGTTCTTGTTTCATAAATTTTGCAATATTTGTTGAGAAATAATGTTGTGGAAGTCAGAAAAATTATTTTACTCTTGAAAATTTATGTATGATTAGCATGAAATGTTGACAAAAACGCCATGCGACAAAAGCGCCGATTGTCGATACGTCGATTTTATATATTATCAGCGAAAAGTGATAGTAGGCATTATAAACCTCAAATATGATAATGGTATTCTCAGCTCAACTAGACAGCAAAAAATTGCAAAAACCTTGAGAATGTATAAAGTTTTATGCGGTACCATTAAGGGGTACTTTGAAAGCTTTGTTCAGAACGCGTTTTAGATATCAAAAGGGTTTTGCGCTGTTATTCTACGACTCTAGGCCGCGCGGGAACTTTATGCATTAAAAAGCTCCGTTTGGAGCAGATGCAGCTAGCTCTACTAGCAGTAATAAAATTTGAAAGGGCCCCGCAATAAGGGGGGGGGGGGACTCATTTATTGATTGATGGGTCGTTACTGGTATTAATGAAAATTGCTACTGATTTCTATAATTCTATTATTACTTATTTACTTCATTTCTTTATCATTCTATAAGTTTAAACTCTTTTAGCGTTGATAGCTAAAGTTGAAAAATGCTGATTTATTTTCGTAGATAGACGTTATGATCCTGTAGTTTAATTGAAAGTATGCATCACTTTATTATTTAATGCAACTAAAAAAAATAAAAAAAATATTATTTAATTATATTGAAAAAAAATTCTCTAAAATCTGTAATTGTTAATTTTTTATGAGTTTCGAATAATTTTTCGAAAAATATATTTATTTCTCTGATAATTTTTTGATTATTTTCAGTTTATAGAATATCAGTCATTCCTTGAATTTTTTTAAAACCTTTCCTTTCCACCAAGCCGAAATTTTTGTCGATATTTTTGATATATTTATTAAAAATTTCGTTTTTTTGAAGGATAAAATTAGGTAATAGTGATGCAATTTAAACCGTTGTAATTACACCAGCAATAAATTATACTTTTGCTTCAAAATGTTTCTTAGGATTATGCTTATAAATATATGTTTGCAAAAATGTTTGTTTTTCAGAAATTCAGGTAGTGTTAGGCGTCAAGTTGGGGGTAGGGGGGAGGCTGGATTCAGGGTATATAGGGTCGAGTCGTAGACCACCAAATAGGTTCTTTTCAACGCAGAAGGTTACAGATTATATATTGACGAAAACGATCGGGCATTTCAATTTTCCGGATGCTTAGTTTTCCTTCCCCATCTCGAGGGAGTTTGAAGGAGGTTATTTGGTTGTTGGTCAGAATTTTTAATTTTGAATTTTTTCAAAGATGTAAGAATACGCCTCTATAATTATGGCAATAATTTGAAAACGCTGACATATGAGCAACTTTATGGCCGACGGGTAAAGGAATGGGGGAAAAGAGAGTTGTGGAGTTGGATTTTCGAAAATTTTCATCTCTTTTAAAAGTTTTTTTCTCTTCTGACAAACCTCAGTACCAGTACATAAACTGTTTAGATGATACATTTACATTACACAACTGCGAATCATTTTGTTGTTATATAGCCTGTGTCCTATCGTGTCACGTCTACTGGGAAATATTATCTCCAATTCTATTGTTGTATAAGTCTGAATAATTTTTGAAATATGTTTATGTAGTTCGTTCTGCTTGTGCATGTCGTCTCAATTCGTAACAGTTTGTGCGTTGTTGGTTTATCTGTTTCCAGAATGATCTCTCGCATCATAAATGATGATTGAGTCCCAGAATATGCCTGTCAAGTCTTTTTAGATGTCTGAAACGAGAGCAGTTAGACGTATTAAAGTACGTCGAACTCATACGAGAAAATTATTCTTCGAGAAGGTTCTCGTCGATTGGAGAGAAAGCTTGGAGGATCGTAATTTTCGGTCAGTCTTATTCAGGGCTTACCTCAACCTCAAGAACTATCCACTTGAAGTCACATCACCTGAGGATCTGAGAAGCATAAAAGGTTCAAGAGTTACTCTTTGCTCTTTCTCTTTCTCTTTCTTTCTCCTTCTTATTGTGGAATTTTCTTCCTTTTTAATGGAGATGTGGCATCGTACTTTGGCTATGAGTTTATGTTTGTTATCGTACTGTAACTTTGGACTATCCTTAAAGATATCTTACCATGTAGGGTAGGGTATCATTAGCTGACTACATCAACTTTCAACAGTTTTATTCTTAAAAAACTATTTGACCTTTCAACCATTTGACCCTATGACGTTAGTGTTTACGCATGTCCCAAAGTAATCCACCAAAAGGTTCTCCAGGATGTGATCACCAAAGCTCTATTTTCAGGAATTGGAGAGTTGGTAGCGACTAAACTCGATGCTGCATGGGATTTGATATGCTCGAATAACTTAAGCATACCAACATTGAAACAAATCAAAGAGTTGCGTAAAGGTGACTGCCTGCAGTTCATCGATTCACCCATTACTCGTGGATTATCTGCTGGCCCTAGCCGTACTATCTCGAGTTCAACTACCCCTATTACTTCTGTAGCTAATAACGCTCCTTCTTCAAGTCTTGATTGCAATCAAAAAGTACGCGGAGCCGGAGCAAAAAAACGTGCACCAAAAATTGCCACTAAGGATGCCAATGTTTGTAAAATCGTCAGACCTAGTGAGAAAGTATCCACTCGTGATGTTGTTAAAAAACGGCCATCGCGCAGATGTATGCCGAGATGCTCAATTATGGATGCAGCTTCTGCTGGATTTTTAATTATTGCACCATTTGGTTTATTTCCTTGTGCAGCGGGTGCTTATTTAAATACTTATTCATCGGAGGGATTATCCCCTTCTAGCACAGAGCAGCTTATTGCCTTCGTAAAGAATCCTTCCATATGCGATCGTCAGCCAGGTGTCAAGTTGAACTTGCATTTCGATACCGTCGAAGAAATGGCGTCCGAAGGCAATACGAACGAGCTTTTATCTTATGATGCAAGTGATTTTTTATCATCTCAGGTTTGATTTTATCTTAACTCGGAACTTGTATTGTTTATGGATCTAGGTGTTATAGGTTGCTAATGTTTCAACGATCCCATTCTTCCATGAAGAAGACAGGATATTCTTCAAAAGGATGAGGGAATGAGGGGGGGGGGGGGGGGGGGGGGGGGGGAGCGGGAAGGCATGATATCCATTAAAATCTAGATGCATTTTCCTGAGGTATTTTTTATTCATTTATGATGCTCTTTCATCTACCTTCGTTTGTGGAGTCGCCTAAGCCTTCGAGAAGAAAAATTTTTCTCTTTGTCACTTTTAAAATCTATCGAATTTTACACTTTTTTTTAAAGTGTTTTATATTCATCATTGTATCATATAAGTAAATTTCTAATTTCCTACCACAAAATTTATGCATATATTTGAGAAACTAATTATCTCAATGTTTTCACCAATGCAATCTTTGAATTTGAAAGAAAACTTCTTTTTTTTTTAAATTTCTTCCTCCACTAAATCGTTTAATATGATGTATTATTTAACACAACTTATTGTTATATGGCTCAATGATTTTCACAACTTTCTTTATGCTACACTTGAAGAAATTTTTTTCTTTTTTCAGGTAGTGCTATTGGTCGATAATCGAGAAAATCATGTTGGACGGAAAGGCCGATCAATATGTGATCACTTGCAAAAAAAGGTAGGTCATGCTCTTTGGCGGCATTTTTGAAGCTTTGAATTAATTTTTCTAGACTTCTATTCAGAAGTGTTTTCTCTAAATCATCAATAGCAAGCTACTTTATATGTACTTTCTCTATATCGCCTGTAATAGGCGTGAAATTTAGGTATTCCAACAGGTAATTTTCGAAGCGATGGCGATTGGGTGAGTGTAAATTACACTTGCGCTCAGGTGTGGGAATAAATTTTTTCATTTGTTTTTTATTCTTTTTTTTTTGATGAATTATCATATTCGCATTTCCAAGCATCACTGTCGATGCCAGAGAAATGAAGCTAAAAGAGGAAGAAAGGGGAATGAAAGTTCGTACCGTGGCATGATCTGAGATGTTCATGCCACTTTTTTTTTACAAATTAACGAATAAACAGATCTGCTACCTTTTTTTAGTTATTAAAAGTTCCTCATTTATGTTTGATTTTTTATATTTCAAACTTGAAATTCGTACTTAATTGAAATAAAAACTAATTTGTAGCAATTAAATTTTGAATTGCGTGCTCTTGCGATCGGTGATTATGTATGGATAATCCGTATGAAAGATGGTCAAGAGATGATGCTCGATTATATTGTCGAAAGGAAGACATGTGACGATCTTGTTCATAGTATCAGAAGCAGTAGGTATGGCCATTGAAGGATTTACCTTTATTAAGAAAATAGGTTGGAATCTTGTTTTGAGGATGTTTAAAAATTTTTTGATCTTATATCTATAATCGACTCGACTTATATGCACTAATGGGTGATTTGCGTTATGCATAAACGCAGGTACGGTTGGCCATGACCGTGTTTGATTGAAACTTGACACCTATGTTTTGCATTTTCCTATCTGTACCAATCTTTCTCGATTTATGATCCTTCATATAACGATTCTTTTTGGTATCGTTTTATTTCCGTCTAAATAATATTAAACATCATATTTCATCTGCTGAGCATTTCCTTCTTTTGATGCAAAGATGAATGTAATTAAAGAGATCATCGCTGGAAATGCTGTGATTTGGATCTGATTGGAGGGAGGAAAGAAGGAGAGAGAGGGATGAGTAATCTTCGAACGCTTAACCCTATCACATTTTTTTTTAACTTCATAAGGAAACTTCGATGATGGTTAGAGTTTGATGGAAAGTTTTTTGCCTAAAAGGTTTTAAACTTTTGAGTCAGATTACTACTTCAGGTACAAAGAACAAAAGCGGCGCTTATCAAATTCAGGTCTACGGCATGTTGTCTATTTGGTCGAAGGTAATGGCACTCGTGAAAAGGGTATCGATCAAGCTCTCACATCGACAAGCATTATTGACGGGTTATTCCTCATTCTTGTTGATTTCTTTTATTCGATCATTGTGTATTATTTATTTAACATTATTATATGTTTATTTCAGGTTTATGGTTAAAATTACGCATAATATGGAGGAAACTGCGCAATTTCTGCATGCAGTTACGCAAAGGCTAATTCACAAAACGAGGACTGATAGTGTTAGTTTTTCGTTTTTTGGTGTTTTATGTTGCGGCAATAATTTACTATCCTGGATCACGATGGTAAGATGTTATCCTAGATATCTACGGTGAGATGCGATGACGAATCCCCTAGCCTTTGTCTTTTTCAGCGGAAGAGGAAGGGTAGAGGAAATGTGGGAGTTGGTTTATAGCTGGATGATTAGCCAATAAATACACCTAAATCACCAACTATTTAGCCTTATCCTTAAAAAAAACTAGGTGATGGTCATAAATTGGAAGGTCACGCAGTCGGTTTAGGTAAATTTGTTAGTAGTAATCGAATGCATCTTCACGATGAATTTTAAATATCGTTTTTTGGTTAAAAAAGAGAAGAGGGAGTGAAGGATTTGCGATGTGGTCAGTGACACGTATATTTGCAGATGAAGGCGATAAGTTTTGAGAGTTTTCAACGTTGTTCAAAGAAGACGCAGCGTCGATCTGTAAAGGAGGTGTTCATGCGTATGCTAACAGTATGTCCTCGTATGACCGTCGAGAGGGCAAGTCTGGTGGTGGCACAATATCCTTCTCTGTCGGCACTTACCCGACTCTACGAATCGACTCCGCTCGAACAACGTCCTTTGGTATTAGCAGAAGCGGTTCCAGGCATTCCGAAAGCACTCAGCAAACAGTTGGCGTTTTTCTTCGATGGAATTTAGACTTTTCTTGAGGAATCAGTTACAAAAATGTTTGATTGAGAAGCAAATCGTTGATGTTTTGGCAGTCATTCAGTGGAAGAGATTAGCTTAAATCCATAAAAAAGTTATCGAATATTAGTAAATCTTTTTTGGGGGTGCAACAATTTACAACTGATATCAAAGTTAATATCTCGGAGGCGGGGTTCGACTAACGATTAGGTTTTGATAGTGTACCTGTGCCTCCTCATATCTGGCCTAATGTTATTAGAATTGCACCCTTCCGGTGGATCATTCTTTTCTTAGCACTTTCATTTTCTTTGCAGAAGTAAAGGTTGAAGTAATTGGGGATCGGCTTACTTCCCTGAGTTCACTTATTTATTCCTGTTTGTTCTAGGTTTCGGATTTGTCGTTTTTTCATATTGCTATATGTCCTGTATCTCTGTGTACTCCTATTGTTTTTATATCCATTGTATCCCTTCTGTGCTTGTGTTTACCATTTTTTTCACTTCTTACTCGATCTTTAATTTTCGATTTTAGTCTTTGCTGAAGGTCGAGGAGGCATTCGACGGAGGACTCGATGAGGGAATGTGAATTTATAGCACGTGATTCGTTTTCGGCTTAGCTTCCTTTCACCTTCTTTACTTCACTTTGCCTCAAGAAACCTCATGCTTCGGTAAGAGAAGTTGTTTTCTTGTTTGAATACCTTATCGAAAGCATTTGAGTCTTCCGTTGAATACCTTTCTTGTTCTCAATTAATACTTTCTTTTGCTGCGCTGTTATATGTTTTTCAGCATATTTAATTGTGCATAGGTGTTCAGCTTTTATATATGTATTGTACCTTTATGGAAGATTCTAGATTTGTTCATATTTTCTCTTTTATATATATATATATATATATATATATATATAGACTGACTCTATCTGTATTAGTATCTTTTATGAGCCTTCGCCTATTATATGGAATACTCTTGTGGTTAGTGGAATTTTTATCGGATGAGATAACTGTAAGTAATTACTAGTCTTTGGAACATTCGCTGAGTATATGAATCAATTTTATGCTATATATTAAATGGAATGAAAATGGCAAATAAGCAGCGCACTTCAGTAAATCCGGCATATTTCCTCTAGTTAGCTCTATCTGAATATGAGAAAGAAGCTGACCATAAAAAGCAATTAACGGCTGGTTAATTAAATGCTATGCATATTTTGCAGAAAGAATATATTATATTTTACTTATAAGATAATCACAAATTTGCACAACATTTAAACGGGGTTAGTGAATAGTCCCTTTCGGCATTTTTAGTTTTTGAACGTCTATCGGGTGGTTCGAAGGTTGAGGCGCCTGAGGTAGGTTGGTTGCAGCGTTTTTGGGTTTCTTTCATTGTAGCAGCTGCAGTCGGCTGAAATAGCTGCCAACGAAATATAAGGTTTATAGCGTTGCCAAACGGCTGAGATTCGGAAGGTGCAGGTAGATGTCTCTAGGTCTAAAGTGCAGCAATCCCAGTACCGTTTAATATTACCTGTGGTCTAGCCCATTTATTTTTTTGTCTATACCTTAGCCAAAGGTGATTCGAAATGCCTCGTAGAGTATTGCGATCGTGGGGTGTACAGTCGGGTGTCACAAATGTTTTTACTTTAACACAAATTAATTAGGGACTACACCTTCTAATAAATTCCCTGTGTTGTGCCATCTGACATTTGGATTTGCGCAGAGTATATCCTCTAATGTGGACATTAAAAGAGTAATATTTATTCTGGAGTGATGTCGATTGATCAAGTTGATCTCCCTTTTGGTATGATGAAAATTTGGTCAAAGGAGGAAGTAGAGGGGAAGGGAGGGAAAGAAGGAATGGTGGGAGCCAACCGGGTCATAGAAGTGTGATACTGCTGCTTTTTCTCGCCCGCCCAATATGTGCACACTATATATATCCAGTGCCTCAGAGTCGGAAACAGTGCAGTGATAGCGTTGTTCGAGCGATCATCAGCAAAATTGTTGGTCGATATGCCCACTGTACGCTTATGTAATAGCCCCCAATATATAGTCTCCACCTCAAATATCTAGTGATTATGAGTGATGGTTCACAACATAAGGTTCATCCTCTTGATCTATCCTGGAAGCTTGGGAATAGCATAAGCATCAGGGCTTATAAATGAGAAATACGATATTTACTAGTAATAAAAAAGTGGACGTGAAGTTTTAGTTGAAGAAAAGAATGGGTGAGGCGGATGAGTTGCCGAAGAATCTCGAAGAGGATTGTTGCTATCATGGCCTTCTACCACGAGAAGATGTTACCGAGTTGCTAGCCAATGTAACCTCTTTTTTTTAAAACTTTGAATTCCAACTTGAATGCTATACAGTTAATCGATAGTCACTTTTGTACTTGTAATGCCCATCCAGGATCTTTCAGTATTTCAGAATCTCTTAATATCTGATATCTCGAAACTTGTTTTAACATAGGATGTGCGGTTATGGAAGACCTTAAGCGTTGCATCAGATGCCTTAGGCTATATACTGAGCTAGAGAAAAATGGCCAACAAAGGGCGTAAAGGTGAACACCAACTGGTTTCAAAAAAGGCATGTATATCTCGATTTAAGAGTTAACAGCAACACCTCGTGATCAGTTACAGCTGAGAGTACTCGATCATTTGCGCCAAGGACACTTGCGCCTGCGATGATCATCGGTGTTGTTTGTTTTTCAATCGCTAATGCGAATATTTTATGGCTCGCATAACAAGTATTACATTCGTATTTTCCATGCCAAACAATGAGAGGCGCAAATGTCTCCTGCTACTGAGTAAAAGTATGCATGTCGTTGTCTTGTCCAACTTTCTACCTCATACTCACTACAACTGTGTTTACTTATATCTTTTAAACATTATTTTACTTACATTCAAATTTCTATAATTGAAATCTTTAGATTGGTGACTACATGCTACGCCTATCACAACCGAAGCCGACCGATCCTCGGGAGGTTATTATATCGGTACGAGTGACACGAGGCAACGATCCGCTGGCTGTAATTTTTATTGATTGCTTTCATTCTTCTCTCTCAAAGTTAATGACAGGGAAGTGGAATATCCACAGATGGGATCTATTTGAATAAAAAAACAAACAAAGCATATCCATAGAGAAAAAAGCGGAACAGAGCTATTATTAACACACAGAATAATAGAAAAGCAAAAATCTAGAGGCCTTTAATTGCGAGGATTTTGGTCAAAAATTGAATTTTAATGAGCTAGGGCTGAGCTGTTTTACAAATAGCGGAACGTGAAAAGCGTAACAAGTGCTAATGTTGTGACGTGTTGTTCAAACGCCACGTCTCACATTATGGCCACCACAATTTATGACCGAGTGCAATTTGTCAAATTGTTGCCAAAATTTTTATTGTATCAAGCATGCTGATGGGATTTTTTAGTGGAAATTGGCGGAAATTAGAGAATTGAAATAAAATTAAGTTTTTTTAGCACGGGTAAATTGATTCATTAAAATTTTAATTATAGTTAAGTCTCATTTTGATTTTGAGTAGCCCTTATTTAAAAAGAAATAAACAAGAAATAAATGAATCAATTTTGTTCGCTTCTCATTTACCTAGTGGGAAATTTTGTCGTCGTCTAATTACGTTATAGAATAAAATTTCATAATTGCTGCTCAAGTGAGAATATAAATATTCATTAAAGTGGATTTTAATATGTTATTATTATACTTCTATAGGTACGGCATGTAATTATCAAGCGGAAGAAGGTTGAAGATGTAATGCATTGGTATGCACTTGAAGATTTCTCATTTCCGAGTTTAGACGATCTTATTGGCTATTACGTCTCTAGTCAACAACCTATCAATCCACAGGTATCTCGACCTTACCTACCTCATTGCCATTTAAGTTGACCGCTTTTAACAGTTGAAAAATGATTGATCCCTATTTGAGATCCTCGATTGATCCTTATATGTCGAATATTCCGAATTTGTTTCGCAGTTTCAAGCTTCCATTCTTCTAAGTTAGTATAGCTAAAAATCATGAACTATTGAATGTCATAGATAATTCAATTACAGGTTGTTTAAGTTTAACAGGTAATAATTGAACAACCAAATTGCATAGTGGCTTCTTAAAGGTGTATGAAGCAATCCGAATTTTTTACCTGAAAAAATAGGAAGTTGTTGCTTTGATTAATAGGCTATATGGATAGAAGAAAGATTATAAATGCTTATTGTATTTGATGGAAATATCTGCGATTCAGAATAGTTGAAATATCGCTGATATTATTAAGCATTCTTGAGGTTGGTTCTGCATCAGCCTCTCTCCCGTTCCAGAATGAGTCCATTCTTCCTGTTGATGGATTTGGCTCAAATATGCTCAAAACATGTCTCGCAACTTGCTTATTTCGATAGATATTATTTTCCAGATTAGAAAATTTCGACTCATATTTGAAAAAATTCGAATCTTCATTTAAGAAAGAAGCATATTTGAAACAAGCAATTATAAAAACTATCGTAGAAATGATTTCCACATCATCTTATCCATTCAAAAAACATGTACACTATTTCCTGCCTAATGGTTTCGATTTGTATGGTGCAATAAAACTTTAAAGGTATTAACAAGTGTATTGAAAACACCTGTCAAACGTCAACTGTGGGAGTTTCACCACAAAGATATCGTACTCAAAGAGCAACTCGGTGCAGGTGCATTCGGTGAGGTTCGTGCTGGTGAGGTGTTCATCCTCGGAAAGAAATACGAATGCGCCGTTAAACTGGTTCGATTCCTATCTTTTTTTGCAAAAAAAACCTTTAATACAAAGTTATAAGCAATTAGAAATTGGCCACATCTTAATTAGTTTTCTTCGATGAATGGAGCTTTAAGCATGGCGTAATATTGTAAGATATAAACGGATACATGTATATCTCGGTCTGTATTTCGTGTGAATTCTATAGAACACTTCGAATGATGAATGCTTTGGCCAATATGTTTAAATATAAACGAGTAGAATGAAAAGGAATTTATAAAAAACTGAATTTTAATAATAATTTCAATCCGCTGAACTCTGTAAAAAAAGGTTGCAATTTAAGGCGAAAAAGGTGAAAGATGAAGCAGAATTTGCACATGCAAAAGAAAAGATAAAAGAGATGATGCATGAAGCACGTCTTATGCGACACTATGAACATGTGAACGTTGTTCGAATGTATGGAGTTGCAGTCGATTATGAGCCTTTAATGATTGTCATCGAACTCGTTACGTTTTTCCACTAATTATTTATTCATTTTTTGAAAATTGAATTTATCTGACATGTGGAATTTTTTAATATATTCGGAATTCTATATTTTAAAATAAAAAAATTTCAATAATCTTATATTTGCTTCCGGTATCGTGTTTTATGATGTATTATTGGTATATTAGCCTAGAAATAAACTTATAAATGTGAATGCTTATTTTGTTTTCTTATTAGTAGAAGAAATTAGTTTTTGCTGAAGAACATAGTTTTTAATAATATAGAATAAATTATAATATAGAAAAATACAGATAATGGAATAATACAGAAAAAGGAATAAAGAGAACTAAACGGTAAAATTTTCTTCTAGACATATAATCACACGTAGGTTGTTCTTTCAATTGTTTCAAAATTGTTCGCTAATCCAGGTAAAAGGTGGTTCAATCCTTAGCGATCTTCGTTCACGAAAAGGAAGCATATCGCATGATGAGAAAATCAATTGTATGGTACTTGGCACAGCGAATGGTTTAGCTTATCTGCATTCACGTGGATGTATACATCGAGATATTGCCGCAAGGAATGTCCTCTATACGAAAACTAAAGTTGTACGTTTTTATTGCGCTGTAGAATCCTCCTCTAAGTACTAGTCAATTCCATCATAAAAGTAGTAAATGAATACAAGTTTCGTTTCGAAGAATATGAAGCAGAGAAGCTGAAATTAAATGCTTATAACCAGTGAAACGTTAAAAACTTATAGCAATTCAGTAAACTGAAGCAGAAAAAGGAGTACTGAAGGCTGTTAGTAGATCTGATATTTGATGACACATTTAGGCTCTTAATTAGAATTGAAATTAGTGAACAAATCATCTGAGAGGATTTATTTAAGGCGAAAATCAGTGACTTTGGTCTATCTCGTGAGGGCTGCATCTACAAGATGAAAACGTCCAAGAAAGTGCCCATCAAATGGACATCACCTGAGACGATGACCACCTTTATCTATACTCTCAAATCAGATGTATTCGCGTTCAGTATCCTCGTCTGGGAAGTATTCTCCGATGGTGATGAACCATATGGCGACTTATCTTCGGCCGAAACTAAGCGGAAAGTATGATCTTTATTTCAATATTTCATCGCTAAAACGTTTTTCGCATATTGACATATAGGTGCTTCTGATGAGATAAAAACGGCAGCGAAAGGTTGCATGTAGCACGATTTGTTATAATGGGCAGGTTTTCGCACTATTCTTGATACGGTGAATCGAAGGTGCCTAAAGTTCGAAGTTATTTAAGAAGTGTCCAGAGTTCGAGGTAGTGTTCGAAGTCATTGCCATCCCTCAGTCCCGCGTGGGGCCCGAATTAAGATAACAATTTTTGGACTGCGGCGACCCCTACTACGGCAACTCCCTTCTAATCACCAGTTTGAGTACATTTTTAAAATAATATTTACCCCAAAAATTGCACCTATATGGTTGCATCCATGGAGGTTTCTAATTTTTTGGGTGCACAATGGCTAATGATCATTGAGGAAATTTTTGATGCAATGTTGGATTATTTCATTACAGCAAATACTCTTGAATAAGATGTTTCACTAACTTCTACAATGAAATTTAGGAAAGGGGCGAGAGGAAATGAGAGAGGGAGAAAAGGGAAAAGAACGAGTACCCCTCATATATGTAATATTGTAATTACAGGTCGCATCTCTAAAATAACAAATGTTTTTATGTTTCATTGTCTTTCCAAATGTAGCTTGATTGTTCGAAGCATATGTTCAGCAGAATGGCAGTTCGGCAATATGGACCATTAGCTGGCAAAACAGTTATGTGGATCCTTCTTCAGTTCCATCTGAAACTCGATTTAATTGCCTAATGTGCTGTGGCTGTAACTATAATGTCTCGAAATGCAGGTAATGGCTGGCTACAGGATGCGACCTCCAGTAGGATGTCCGGAAGGAATCCCGGAATTAATGAAGCGTTGTTGGGAACAGGATCCGGATCAACGTTGGTCGATGGATGATGTGAGCATTTACTATTAAATAAGATCTCTCCACCATCTTAAATAAGCGCTTTCCGTCTAATCTCTTGAGGGGAAGTTGACCGTGCTTTCCATTCAATTGACGCTTCCTCTCCTGTGGTAAACCTTCGGAATTTGGTTTAACTCCGCGTATTTGAGATGTTATAGACTACTGTTGCATCTTGCGAAAATAGCGAAATAAAAATCGCATCGTTGCGGTATTGCTTTTTGTTATGAAAACTTTCAGGAATTCTCTGCTCAGTAGTTCTATTCACAAGTATACAGAATACGCATATATTGTGAACTGTATCCGGGAATTTTATTTTTCCAATAAGGTATAAAAATTTTGAAGAGTGGAATGTTTCGAAGAGTAACTGATTTAATTAGTCAATGTTGTCTACAGAAAGAACAACAGAATTAGTTTTCCTGTAATAGTAGGGGAACTGTTTTTAGGCAGTGGATTTCATCAAGTATAGCATTGTAAAACTACCGGATGACGATTCAGTCGGTGAACACGACAGTCACGATATAAAGGCGAGTATAGTGATTTTGTATTACGCACTATTTGCAATTGCATGCAAAAGAATAAGCGTTAACCTAATCTATATTTCATTTCAATCGATCAAATATTTCCGGCTAAACGTCTCATTCTTCATTCCGGATTCTTCCGGCATCTATCGTTATCTATATGTCATTTCAAGTGTGTATCACCTATTGGACGGAACGAACCAATCTTATATTCATATATCTTTGTTATGAAATAGATTTTATATATATATATATATATATATATATATATATATATGTATATGTATGTATGTATTGAGATTGTATTTTCAGACTGCTTGCTCAACACCAAAATCACCAAAAATTCACTCACGAACTTTCAAGTCAAGAGGGCGAAACAAGAAAAGTAAAGAAATTAAGATGGAATCAACAAAATCGAAAATTGGGCAGTCATCAAAGACGAGTAAAAAAAGAAAGAAGAAAAAGAAAAAATCACTTCTACATACATGATTTAAATCTCAGCATTGAAAACATAACGGAATATCCTCTTCACCACTTTCTTTTTTTTTCGAGAAACCTTACGTAGCTTTCCCATAATAAAGCGTTTCGATAAAGCTTCCAAGTTTCCACAACCTCTGATTGCAGTCACAAAATTCGATAATATTCGAACATGGCGAAAGCCGGATTTTGTAACAAGAAAGATCTGAGACTTCAATAGTAAATCATATCCGAAATTCATCGCTGCATGATAACGTTATAACACCGCGGCCGGATTAATCTACGCATTGAAAGAAACGATTCTCAGATATGAATACCGGCCGAATCAAATAAAAAGCACCATGAAAAATAAATACTTGAAAATTTGCATAATTTTCGTAATGAATATTTGGAAATTTGCGTGAATTATTTTTTTGAGGGTGGGCAATGAATGAACTCTCCATTCCATAAGAGAATGCACTGTAATAAAAGCTGCAAATATTTTCGAAAGTTTTTAAAATCACATTGAAAAACAAAAAAATGCTTTTAACGCTTCAATCTTGATATATATATATATATATATATATATATATACAGAAGATCAACAACGATTTTTTTGCATTTACCAAATTATCTCCCGTTAGGGTGGGGATTTTTGAGAATTTTTTTCTGATCTATATATGTGGTGTGTCTACCGCACGAGTTCGTAAATGGGCCGAATCTGAAAATTTTCCAAAAAATGTGTCGTGTCTGTGTGTGCGTGTGTGTCGTATCTGCGTGTCTTGTCTGCGTATATGCCGCTGTGTCTCTTTGTCTGTGCGTCTGCCAGTCTGTCTGTCTGTATGTCTATGTCAGATTGCCTATGTCTCTGTCTGTCTGCGTGTTTGCTGTCTGTGTGCCTGCTTGTCTGTCTGTGTTGTCCGTCCGTCATTCTGCGCGTCCGTTTCTCTGCATCTGTCTGCCTGTGTTTCTGTCTCTGTCTGCTCGTGTCTGTCTGTGCGTTCGTCCGCCTGTCTATCTGTCTGTTGATGTCTGTCTGTCCGCTTCTCTGTCTACTTGTCTGTGTGTCTGCTCGCCTGCCTCTGTGTCTGTCTGCCTGTGTTTATCTGTCTGTCTATGCGTCAGTCCGTCTGCGTCTGCCTGTGCGTCTGTCTGCCCGCCCGCCCCTCCGTCTGCCCGTCGGTCCGTGTATCTGTCCGTCGGTGTGTCTGTCTCTGTGCCTGTCTGTATGCCTGTCTGCCTGCCTCCTGTGTGTCTGTCTGTGTGCCTGTCTGTCCGTCTGTCCATTTGTCTGCCTGTGCCTGCCTTTCTCTCCGTCTTTGTGTCCGTGTGTGTCTGCCTGTGTGCCTGCTTGTCTGTGTGTCTATCTGTCTGTGTGTCTGTCTTCCTGTGTGTGTGTGTCTGTCTGTGGGTCGGTGTCTGCCTGTGTCTGTGTCTCCGTCTCCTTGTGTGTCTGTCTGCCTGTCTGCCTGTGCCTGCGTGTCCGTCTGCCCGCCTCTCTCCCTGTGCGTCTCTTTGTCTGTGTGTGTCTGTCTGTGTGCTTCCCTGTTTGTGTATCCGCCTGTCTGTTTGTCTGTCTATGCGAACGTCTGTCCATGTGTCCCTCAGTGTCCGTCTGCGTCTGTCTGACTGTCTGCATATCTGTCTGTCCATGTGTATGTCCCTGTGCCTGCCTGTCTATGTCTCCCTCTGTGTCTGTCTGTACTTGTCATCCTATCCGTGTGTCTATCTCTCTATGTCTGTCTGTAAGCCTGCTGTCTGTGTGCCTGTCTGTACCTGTGTCTGCCTGCCTGTGTGTCTGCCCGCCCGTGTCTGTCTCTCTGTGTTATGTGTGTCTGTTCGCCTGTGTGTCTGTCTGCCATGTGCGCGCCTGTCTGTCTGTCTGCCTGTCCGTCTGCCCGTGCGTCTGCCTCTCTGTCTGTTTGTCTATCTGTCTGCTCGCCTGTCTTCCGTGTGCCTGTACGTCTGTCTGTGTGTTTGGCTGTCTGTCTGTGTGTCTACCTGCTGCAAGTGTGTCGCTCTGTCTGTTTGTCTGTCTTTCTAAGTGTCTGCCTGTGCGGCTGCCTGCCTGTCTGTGTGATTGTCCGCCTGTCTGTCTGTGTCTGCTTGCCTCCTGTATGTCCGTCTCTGTGTGTCTGTGTGCCTATCTTCGTGTCTGTCTGCCTCTATGCCTGTCTCTCTGTCTGTCTATGTCTGTCTCTGTCTCTGCTTGTCTCCCTGTCTGTCTGTGTGTCTGTTTCCGTTCGTCTTTGTCTGTCCGTCCGTGTGCCTGCCCGTTTGTCTATGTGTCCGTCTGTCTGCCTTCGCGTCCCTCTGTGTGTCAGCCTGTGCCTTTCTACTTGCCTCTCTGTGTCTGTCCCTCTGTCTGTTTGTGTCTGTGTCCTACGTCTGTCTGTTTCCCTGTCTATCTTTCCATCTGTCTGGGTGTCTCTCTGCGTCTGTCTGCCTGTTTGTGTGTCTACCTGTGTCTATCCATGTGTCTCTCTGTCTGTCTATGTGCTCGTCTGCCTGTCTGTGTCTCTTTTCCCTGTCTGTGTGTCTGCCAGCCCGTCTGCGCGTCTCTCTATGTGTCAGTCTTTGGCTGTCTACTTGTCTCTGTATGCCTATCTGCCTCTCTGCCTGTTTGTCTGTCTGTCTGCCCGCCTGTCTGCGCGTCCCTCTGTGTGTCAAACGTTGGCTGTCTACCTGTCTCTCTGTATGCCTCTCTCTGTCTGTCTGTCCGCCTCTCTGTCTGTTTGTCTTCTGCCTATCTCCGTCTCTGTGCCTGTCCGTGTGTCTGTCTGTGTCTGTGTGGCTGTCTGCATGTCTCTCCGTGCATCTGTCTCTCTATGCGTCCGCTTTCTTGTATGTGTCTGTCTCTGCCTTTCGTGTCCGTCTGCCTGCCTGCCTGTCTTTGTGTCTGTCTGCCTGTGTGTGCCTGTTTTTCTGTTTGTTCAGCCCGTCTGTCTGTCCCTGTTCCTGTCTGCCCGTCTATGTCTGTCCGTGTGACCGCCTGTCTGTGCGTCCTTGCTTGCGTCGGTCTGTGTCTGTCTGCCTGTGTATATCTGTCTGCCTGTTTGTGTCCGTCTGTCTGTATGTCGGCCTGCCTCTCTGCGTCTGTCTGTATGTCTGTGTGCGTCTGCCTGTTAGCACGTGCGTTTGAATTTCCATCTGTGTCTGTCTGTCTCTCTATGCGTCTGTCTTCCTGTGTGTCTGTCCCTGGATCGGTGTGTGTCTGCGTGTGTCCGTGCCTCTGTGTGCTTTGTGTCTGTCTGTCTGCCTGTATCCGCGTATCGAACTGTCCGTCTGCGTCTGTCTATATCAGTATGTGTGTCAGTGTGTGTGTCTGTGTCTGCCTTTCTGTGTGCCTGCCTGTCTGCGTCTGTCTATGTCTGTCTGTCTGTGTTTGCGAACGTCTGCCTGTGTCCCTCTGTGCCCGTCTGACTGTGTGCTTGTCTATCTGTGCGTCTGCCTATCTGTCTGTGTATCTGTCTCTGTGCCTGCCTCGCTGTGCGTCCCCATATGTGTCTGTCCGCCTGTCTGTCTGTCTGTAGTCTACGCGTCTGTTTGTCCGTCTGCCTCTCTGCTTGGCTGTTTCCCCGTCCGTGTCCGTCTGTCTGCTTGTCGGTGTACGTCTGCCTGTGTGCCTGCTTGTCTGTGTCTATTTCTGCGTGTCCGTTTTCCTGTGTGCGTGTCTGTCTATCTGTGGGTCGGTGTCTGCCTGTATCTGTGTCTTCGTCTGCTCGTATGTCTGTCTGTCTGTCTGCCTGTGCCTGCGTGTCGTCTGCCCGCCTGTCTGTCCGTGTCTCCTTGTCTATGTGTGTCTGTCCGTGTGCTCCTCTGTTTGTGTATCTGCCTGACTGTTTGCGCGTGTCCGCCTGTCTGTCGGTGCGAATGTCTGTCCATGTGTCCTTCAGTGTCTGTCTGTCTGCATGTCTGTCTGTGCGTCTGCTTGCCCGTGTGTCTGCCCCTGTGCCTGCCTTTCTGTGTGTCCTTCTGCGTCCGTCCGCGCCTGTCATCCTGTCCGTGTGTCTGTTTTTCTATGTCTATCTCTGGGTCTGCTGTCCGTCCGCCTGTGTGAACCTGTGTCTGCCCGTCTACCTGGGTCTGCCTGCCCGTGTGTCTACCCGCCCGTGTCTGTCTCTCTGTGTGTATGTGTATCTGTTCGTCTGTATATCTGTCTGCCCATGTGTGTGCCTGTCTGTCTGCCTGCCCATCCGTCTGCCTCTCTGCCTGTTTGTCTGTACCTGTCTGCCTGCCTCTCTGTGTGTCTGTCTGTCTGTGTGGCTGTGTGTGTCTGCCTGTTAGCACGTGCATTTGAATTTCTGTCTGTGTCCGTCTCTCTTTCTATGCGTCTGTCTTCCTGTGTGCGTCTGTCCGGGGATTGCTGTGTGTCTGCCTGTGTCCGTGCCTCTGTGTGCTTTGTGTCTATCTGTCTGCGTGTCGAACTGTCCGTCTGCGTCTATGTCTGTATGTGTGTCAGTGTGTGTGTCTATGTCTGCCTTTCTGTGTGCTTGCCTGTCTGTCTGCGTCTGTCTGTCCGTCTGCGCGAATTCTGGGAACGCTGTGAGCCCAAGTCAACTTTGTAAACACTGAAAACCTGCACGAATTCTGCGAGCACTGAGAGTCAGTGCGAAATTTCTAAACACCGCCAACCTGGGCAAACTTTGCGAACGCTGCGGACCTGCGCAAAATTTGTTTTCATAAAGTCGTCGCTTCAGTAGAGCGCTTCACTGTTCAATGTTCCTTCGCGTGAAGCCACAGCTACTAATATGCAAGTAAATCTGATCATGTCCCGCCAAATGAAATGGTCCCAATAATTTCACATCAACAGAATATATGCAAATATTTAACAAAACAAAGGAATAAACCTCGAGTTTCATTCCATACACTCAGACCGCAGCATAGAATGGAAGCATTTTATTGCTGAAGTATGGGGAGGTCGACAAAGACGGGGATCGGCGAAAAAGGAGGGGTGATCGGCGAAGGGGTGCGGCAAAAGGGAAGGAAACAGTGACCAACTGATATTCAAGTCGAACAGTCACATCTGATGAGGTAAAGTTCTTGGTTAGAAAGGATGAACAACGAGTGTATATATATGTATGCATCGGCGACTTCCAAATAATCCATATGGAATTAGTTTGTTTTATTTTGGAGATTATTTTCGATTCCTAAAGCTTTCTGATCTAAAGGAAATGTGTGCAGCTGAAGGTGGTCTAGTATTAAAGTTCGAGAGCTCAAAGAAATAGGCGGAGGAGGAGGAAGGATGGGGAGGACGGGGAAGAAGAGGGGGTCGAATATCTCCACAATTTTAGCACAAGCGATCTATTCGATATGATCTCGTTGTTCATTATTGCGTAATTAACAATCATCCTATTATATACAACCAGTGGAGCACATTAATGAAACATTACATAAAGTATATTTAAACAAAGAAAGCTAGTATAGATTGCAACACCGAACAACTGGTTGGCAAATATAACTGCAAAATGAACCAATATGCATCAATGAGGAAATCCTATCTAAGTTAGGTAAAATCATATCTTTCTCTAATCCCATTTTTTATTACAAAATTTGCTAGGAATGTAATCATCAAACTGCACGTCAAATGGTTGTATGTTTGCTATAGTAGGCATGTCGACGAGTAAGTCAACGGTTAATTTCATACAAGGCCAGCCAATCTTTGCTAATATAAGTGGGAAATTGTTAAGTAAATAAGCGAAGAGGGGAATAGGATGGATTGAGGGGAGGGAGTATTAAAGAATCGTCACTACGGTGGAAATGCACTAAAAGCAGACATTTGAAATGACCAATCCACATTTTTTTCGAAAATTGCTACAAAACGAAAATCTCCGCGAGAAGAAATCCATTGAGCGTTGAATCTCTGGTATGTAAATTTCAGATGTCGTTCGGTTGTCAACTCTGCCAATACTTCATTTTGCTAATTTCGTTCTTGTAATTTAGCATAGGTCCACAGGGGCATTAGATAGTCGAAGATTTCTTATCTTATCATCAAGGTCGAGTGGTTTGTGGTAATTTTGCCGGATAAATGCTTCAAAAGATCATTCCGCCGGAATAATTTTCACCGGCTCGCTTATATCATAAGGTATTTCCATTCGTGATATCCCACGTCCATAACCATCTTGATATCAGCGGAACCTAATCGTTCCTCATCCCCCTTTTCCTCTGCGATTAAAGTTATCTGGGTACAAACCCGACAGCGGAAGTGCCGTGATAGATGTAGCCGATGGCCATTTCGAGGACTTTTCCTCCAACTTCCAATGGTAGCTGGCCCCTCTAACAACTTTTAAATATTAAAGATAACACAAGCTGGCAACCTTCAAGGCAACCATCGACGAAAAAAAGCCCGCATTAAATAAGAAAAAAAATTCATTCAGTGATGGAAGGAAAAATTCTTGATCGACGGTTCCAAAAATTAGCCCGTTTTAATAGGTAAGTAAACAGAATATTTTGCCTACTATGATTTCTTTGACAATAGAGTAAAAAATTAAAAAGTGGTAAAGAGGGTTGATCGACATAAAATAAGACAACAAAAGATATCATAAAAAAGCACCTCTACAACGTTTACATATATAACAAACAATAAAATAAAAACGTTGCACATCAAACGAAACTAGAAGTTAACTCATTAAGCAAGCGGAACCAATCCGAATGAAATGCGGTGACAATCAAATAATAAATATTCATTGATCTTTGCCATTTTCGCCACGATATATACATATATGATCGCTGTAGGCCGCTATATATATAGCGATCATTCCTATATTAGTACGATAGGCGCGTCATTTTGATGGAATTTGAGGGATAATGCAGTTTAAAATAATCAACATGTATATTAGAGGTGCGGATAATAAAGCAACGAAAGTCCTTCTCTTCCTTTCATCCTCATGAAAATATCTAAAATATAAACATCGCAACGCCAGTTGAAAGCTATATCAATTTATCCGTTTTTTCGATTAAAATAATCCAAAACGCCTCGAGAATCCAACACTTTTTGAAAACTTGAAATTCTAGAATTCTAAAATATAGCTCTAGCAATTTTTTTGTGGCCGAAATGAGCAGAAAGTATCGTTGAGAAAATAAAAGAATTTGTCGACAAAAAATATTCTATAGTTTGAATGTTAGATAAATATTCCTCATGATGGATTAAGCAGCAAAGAAACCTCTGTTTCTTATCCTAGATTGACTTGAACTCTCGTAGTACTGAGACCACCTTGAAGAAGAAGAAGGAGAGAAGAGAAAGAAAGAAGTATGAAAACAATGAGTCCATTAATAAAAAGAGGCGTAAAGCTTTGCAATATTCGCAATTACTGTCTCACCAACAAACATCATTCAACGAATATATTGCACCGTTTTCACCGATTCAGTGCTCGTGGACTTCTTCTCGTTTTCAATTTTCAACAACCGTGAAGCACAATCAGCCACTGATAAGCTATTCTTGATATGAAGTAAAGAGTTCATTTCCATTAAAGCAACAAAGAATCGAAGTTTTTTAAAATTGTTTCTAAGGCAGTGATTTGTGATATGATGAAAGAGATGCCCTCTTCCGGAACAATTTTTTTTAGAGCGGATTATAACAAATGATGAAAAATTTCAGAGACAGAATAATCTCACTGAGCTGAAAAGAACGGAAGTGACATTTAAAACGAAGCAACTATCCACAGATGCAACGTTAACAACTAACCAGAAACGTCAACGTTGTAAGGCGACCGTTTTAGCAGCATGTATCGCTTTTAACTGCTCGAGCTCTTGTTTTAGCCTATTCATTTCTTTCCGGAGTTCACCGTTTTCGAGCTCCAATTGTTGTGCTCTCTTTGAGCGCATTTCAAATTGTGCACGTCGATTTGCACGACATCGCTTTGCTGCTTCGTTGTTCCTTCGACGTCTATCCATATATTGTTGCTGAAAATAACTGCACAAAAATGCACAGCAACAATAGCTCAGATGGTAAAATGTTTACGAGGATATTTATGAAATAAAAGTTCGAAACTCTTCACGGTAGTTGGCAATTGTAGTGCATTTAGCGCGAGTTACAGGCTTTTTAAACTTTCTTATTGATGTAAATATTTACACAACTTGATATGAAAGAACCTAATCGAACTTAATAATAAAACAGATCAAAAAATTAGACTTATCTAGGCGTTAGTAGTAGTAAGAATTCAAGAAAATGCATTTACTTTAGTGGAAGGCCTTGAGTTGAGTGCTTTAACAATGGCTGAATTCTTCGCACCCGACGATGCAGGACTCGGTTGCGAATGCGTCGAATCGGAAGTACTATGATTACTGCTTGGTGATCCCATACTATCGCTATCACTTTTTGTTGTCGTCAAATTTACCGCCAAACTACTCAAACAATTCTTCAAATCGTTCTGAAAATTCACTTATAAGCAATCAATAATAGCAATATCAACCTTTCTAAGTTTTATTTAATTTTTGTGTCTTCGCAAAGAACGCAATGCATTGCAAAATCAATGAAAAATTGCAAAGACGCTATTAATAATCGTTGCCATTGCAATAATCTGTTATCAATTCAAAAAAATTTTAAAAGATGACTGGAAAGCAGCACAAAAACCTTTTGATTTAGCTGGAAAAAAAACTCAGTTTATGCTTACGTAGCTGTCGGAGTGGAAGTTTTTCAAAAATCTGCGCAGAAAATACGCGTAAGTCTTGAAAAATGTCAAATACCTTGAAAAATACTTCCCATTATTTCTCAATGCTTTGTGGCATCGTTGAGAGTGATGCGCCGATCAAATTTTGACTTTTTAGAGTTCAAAGCAATCGTGGTTGATATAAAATCTGGAATTTTGAATTTCCATTACAAGATGTGCGAAAACTTACGAGGTACAAAAAATAGTGGCCAGCAAATTTTGATCAAAAATGGTGGGTCCATAATATGCTATGTAAATTAGCCAAGAAGAGAGTTTAGCTGGCAGGAAAGTGGAATAGAATTGTCAGTAGATTGATACGTATGGTTCCATTCGCGTCAACTGAATTGAAAAAACCGCATTCATGGACTCTTACAAGTTTTCGCAATCCGATACTTCAACTATCGAAAAGCAACTTACATCTCCTTGTCGAATATTGCTCAATCCAGAATGTATATCGGTACGGCTCTGAGGTACTAGCGGAGATGTTCGTCGTGTAGAAAGCAAAGAACCGAGTAATGACACCGGTTTCTCGTCATGTTCGATGAGATTCTTCGAGTTGTGTGGTGGTGAGAGTGAATTATCACTCCAACTTTGCTGTTCGCCTCCACTTATGATCTCAGGTTGGTGCTCCGTTAAACGATACCGTAAATGTTGCTTATCATCAGTATCTGAAATCCTTACACATATTTCAAGCTGAATTTCAAGATGAGACGAGATTCTATATTTGAGCTACGTTTGAGATAACATTAATCCCACTCTTATGTCTTTATTACTCTTAATCAGCTATCTTCTTTCAGATGTGTTAATTCTAAAATTTGGCGCTTAATTGAGTTCCAAATGGCATTCAGATTGTTTTAGTATATCCTGAAATAAGCCATGCTTTTTAGAATCCACAAAATTATAATAAGCTCCCAAACACAACAGTTTTTTATTAAAATGCCGGAACTTAAAAAAAGAGACAATGAAATTTTTCGTTAACAAAATACTTTACCATATAAAATTACTGATGAAAATATAAATATAGCATAGATAAACGAACCACGATTTGAATAATCGATTGGCATTGGTTCACTAGTGGATGAATCTGGACTGATACGTTGTGTGCTAGCACTACCTGAGCTCGAATCTCTCGAACTATGAAACGGTTGAAATGCACCTCGCCCACTCGATATCAACGTTGCTGATGGTGTACGATACTGAAACTGTAACGCTATGAATTACCTACATAAATGGGTAAACATTTTTAATCAATTATACGTATAATATCTGGTGTACTAAATGGGAAAAACGCATTTTTATTGTCAACCCAAGTGCGAATTTTTTGGTTCAATTAATAAATGAAGCAATCAATTATCATTTAGGTAATGCAATTAATATTCACTTAAATATTAAAATTAGTGCTTAATATTCACTTAAAATTTAAACCAATTTTCAAATATAATTGGAAATAAATAAAACCATGAGTAAAATTTAAAGTTGCGAAGTTTTAAGTTTAAAATTTAGAGCTAAGAATTATAAATCATGTTAAAAGTAAAAATATTTCAAAAATTCTAAAAGAAGAAGAAAAAATAAAGTTTGAGAATCGACGCAATTAATAAGACATAGAATGGAAATAAAATTTTGTCTGCTACAAGGAAGCGATCCACAGTTGCATATATCACCCCTCTCGCACATTTCATTACAATTGTTTAGGAAAAATTTAATAAACTGCCTATCACTGTATATGAAAATCTCTAATAACTGTCACTTTTTTGTGTTGATTCTGCTCACGTTGGATTTTTTTTCCGGAAGAAGATACAATTATACTCTCCAATTTTTTTTCCGGAAGAAGATACAATTATACTCTCCATTTTTAAACTGATGAGAAATCCTAAAAAACTATTTTCTCAACGTTGAAAAATCTTATCAAATGTAGAAGGTTAGTAATTTCAATCATTCCACCTTCTTTAACTGAAGCAAAAATATTATCACTGATTACAGGATAAGGGTGAATTTTTTCTTAACAGAGTTTTAAAAAAACTGCTTGTGGTTTAAAAAAAGGAAGATAATTATTTAGAAGCAATGATAAAAAACTATCAATGATCATCTAACTAACGTACGTAGTTCGAAGGGAAAATTACCAATGATTCAATAAAATACCCTCCACTTAATATCTCTTAAATTTATCGATCATAACCTCAATTTTTTAAACTGCATTTAAATGCAAGCACATCCAATTACCGTAGTCCCTTATTTAAAGGCCCCTTCACACATATTACCTCTCCCAATTTTCATAGATATCGTTTTTGAGAAAATGCGAAATCCATAATGATCTATCACCTCAAATATATCCACTTTATGTAAAGAAAAATAAAATTTTTTCGTGCTCTTCTCTCAGGAATATGCCCATTTTGAATATTGCAGATTTTGAAAAGTTGTAAACGATACGGTTTGCCTCTTAGAAATATTACTTGTTGCGATTGTAGTGCCGCTTGTAGATGACATATTTGTAACATAGGTAACTGTTGGCTATTAGTTGACTGCGATACGGTTGAACTCGATGAGATCAACGGTGATGTACGAGCGAATAGATGTGCTGGAAACATTGCCGGTAATTTGGACGGTGGTCCATTTGTGGAATTGGAATTTATAGCGAATTCGGTGAATGCCGTCATAGATGGTGCCGGTAATGATGGAGTATCGAATCGAGGTGCGCTCACAATCACCGAATCATGCGGTACGGTTGTTGTTAAGATATTCTGTGTATGAAGTTGAAGTGAGGATGGTTGTGGTGTTGGTTGTTGTTGTTGTCGTTGTTGTAGTTGTTGTTGTTGTTGTTGAGTTAGACGACTCTTTAATAGTGAATTCTCTTTGGCAAGCTCGATTAGCCTCTGTTCCATTGCCTGAAATTACCCTCGTAATCGACTAAAAACAAAATGACAGTCATTATATTTATTTATTCTATTTTTTTTTATTTTAACATCCCAAGGTGGGGAAACATACAAAAGTATGAGAGCATGAGCAACAAGAATGAGTAGAATGTTTGCAAAGCTTCAATTTAGGCGAATAGACATTTACTATGTAAGAGCAGCAATAGTTCGTAGATGAAAACGACTCAGCCTGAACTTAAAAACTGGACAAATAGATGCATTAACGATATAAGATGGTGGCAGATTCCAGAATCGGATAACGCAAAATTGGAAACTATGCAAAATATTGTTTGAATATATAAGTGATGCATAGATAAAAGCATTATGGATTGATATGATATTAGATCGCATCATCGATGTGTGATGGTCAAATTTTGTATTGCAAAAAATTGCAAAAAATTGCAAAAAAAGGAAAAATTGCAAAAAAAGGAAAAATTGCGAAAAAAAAGGAAAAATTTCTCTAATAACAATATTACACGAAATGTGCTTTTCTCTAAGAATATTTTAACGGTGGACAATATGTGTTGTCGTTAAAGATAGGAAGAAGGGGAAGAGCTAATTGAAGCCATTATTATTGTATTTACTATTGTATTTACATAACAAGTAACCAGCCTAAGTAATGTTTGAAAATGTTCATTTGCATATCGTTATGCATAAATTTTCAAAAATAATACACCATAGCCTCCTAATGAATATTGCTTACCTTTCGTAATGTTTCTTTATGATACTAAGTAGTTAAAACTTTCAGTAGTTAAAACTTTCCTGCAGTAATGTGCATATCAATTAAGTTAGTACAAATCTACATATTCATTAATTGTCACGGATCAGTTCAATTGTTGCTAGGTTGCTAGAGTCTGCTCATTACCGCGTACTCTACGATAGGTATACTCACCTGTGACACCACTTCACACCTTAAGCTGGTAATTAGCACCTTGTGACAAGCTAAAGGTAACGAAGTAGCTAAATGAGTGAAGAATGCCTTCGAAAACAAAGTAATTTCAAAGGTAACTAGTAACCATATCATTCATGCGGCGTTTTTCTCGTGATCTCTTCGCTGCGTCATTGTTTCTCCTTCGTTTCTCCCAATATGCCTCATCTCTGACGCTCTCACCACCTGAGGACCTGAAGATACTCATAACATGTTAATGAATTGCATAATACTTTTATTGGAAGTAAATTAGTACTTTGATTCGGTATTTATAAAATAATATGACGCTACTAGATGCAGCAAAAACCGAAACTGTATGCAAATTTCCACTCGTAGATAATGTTGCTCCCGTTATTTGCATTTCAACCACAAAAAATTTTAAAAAAGTGAAAATAAGAAAAAGCATTCGAGTAAACAAAAACAAACCTTCGATGAGAAGAAGCGGAATCGGAGCGGAGTGGATTCGGTGAGGAGGATGCCTCGGAGCTATTTGAGGAGTCAAGCATTTCAGGTCGATGCTCCACCGTGCACATGTTAATACCGGCCGACGACGGTGATGAGCGTGAACTCGACGAAGAATCCACCCCCACTACATCCATTTTGTATACCGCTAAATTTTACGAATAAAAATGACCTCATTCAATGACGTACATTAAACTGGAAGCGTGTAGATAGTCATCATTAGCAACATTCGATATACGATTCATCAACATTGGTTGGTTACTCGACATTTACACATATACACCTGCGGCATTTCCACAGGTGATGAGAAAAGAATTTAGATGGGTCGATAAATTTCCGAAGCGCAAATGTCACGAAAACTATAATCATCCGATACACGTGCAAAACATATAATGCTACAGATGTGTGTGCACCAAGATCAGACATTTGCGCCACTGCACGTTTACTCCATGGAAGAGTTGCAGCCATCATACTAATGTCAGCTTACAAAAGCATTGATAAATCTCAACAAAACTTAACCTTTTATCAACCTTATTGAATTTTGACATTACCCCTCAGTGACTCATTTACGCTAAAATGCGACAACAAAATCAATAAGCAGCGAATTTTCGGAAACAAAAAGTCACACAATTACTTTTACCTATATGACATAGACAGCTAACACCAAAGATCATTTAAAAAGACCAAAACAAAATATTATGTAAATTATAAATCAGGACGAATCAATCAATCAATATCAATCAATAAATAATTACACAATTTAAAAATATTCTCGATCCTCATGATACGAATTGAATTAATAGAAAACAAATGCAGAAATGCATCAGTTAAGTCAGCATGACATGCCGTTTTGCATTCACTCGTCAGACCGACCGCTTTCACAAATTACCAGCAAAAGATGAAATATACAGTACAACGTTTTATTTTAGCTAATCCCAGCGCCCAGTACAGTGCTCTATAAAACGTTCGCTTTTCTGTGACCCGACCACCATTGAGCGTAAAATGAAACTCCAAAATGCGTAAAATCACGTGGAAACTTTTTTGATCTCTTTAAATGATAGAACTTTTTTTCTGCGTAGATGGACCCTATAGTAGACACTAAACCTGCCAGGTCATTACCTTTAATTTCAGCAGTTTCCGTGCAGAAACTACCAAACAGACATACAAATGTATCCACAGACACACATACGTAAAGGTAGAGCATCCTCATAGTGTGCTTTTGCAGGATAAATTTACAGAAGAAAATTTTTTTAAAATGGTTTTAAAAAATTGCCCACTATAAGCTTCTACGAAATGAGAAAGTCGCCAAGAGTGGAAAAAGTTTTTGAAAAGTTCTTGAGCAACTGTTTCTCTTTATTTGTCAATCATAAAAATTGTGAAAATTATGAAACATTTTATTTTCAACCACAAAAAAAGAGCCTGATGTCATAGAATCTCTATCACGGAACTAAACAATTGTTAAAATTACCAGAGTATTGGAAAGCCCCTTCCAATCTTCAGCCGATCTCCTTCTCTCTCTCTCTTCCGTATAAAAATCACTTTTCCCATAAGATCAAGTTCAGTAAATCTCATAAAAATTGCACTGAAACGAAATGTGGTCAATTGAAGAAGATGATTTACAACAATTTTTTGTGTTATAAATATAAAAATGAGAAGAAATTTTCTGTGTTATATAAGAAACTTCTCAAAAATTTATAAAAATTTAGCATTCCAAATATTTTACTGCTCATTTATCGTTGTCTTTATATAAATATGATTAAGTGCTATATTATGATATAATTTAAGACCAACACAGTGCTATGATATATTTGTCGCAAAGGTATAGTTGAGATGCATAAGAAGTAGAAGGTAATTCGATAAAGAATAATGCTCTAAAAAATGCATTAAACAGGAGTCGATCAGTAGCAAAATGAAACTCAAATACTCTCAAAAATTATGTACTTCTTGATAAACTTTCCAATAAAAAAAGATTTGAAATTTCAACATAAAAACAGGTGTGCTAACTACCGATCAAATAATCAACGAGGTTGCAAAACAATATCAGGAAAGTTGACCTAATAAAGTGCTAAGTGTTGAGAGATAATTTTGCCCCTGACAAATACGCCTCTAGAAGGTGGTCGCTAGTCTAAAGTTTAGCTTTGCGTTCATACTTAGGCTTAGTCAACATTTTTTGCGCCATCAGATCGACCTGTATGCGAACTTATAGAGGCGCAATTGTCACATAGGGAATTTAGCAGTGATAATCTCAGACAATCACACATGCGATCAGTGGAAACACTGATCACAAGTTTGATCAGCCATGCGTGACTGACGACAGCAGTAAAGCGAATCGACGAAACGGCGGACATTGAGGTTGGAATGTGAACAAAGACGAGTCGAGAACATCGACAGGTGTGCGATAATTTGTTTCATAATAATCCACTAATAAAAGCGCCTTCTATGTCATAAATTAGAGCGAAATGCACAGGTAAAGGAAATGAATTAACATAAGTTTATGCAAATGTTTGAAGAAATTCGAAAGAACATTTGAATACGAATTTATATAAATCGGGATCGATTCGATAAGTATTTCATATATCTATAACTAAATTTGCTTATTTTGCAAAATATAATATTTTTATACAAATTATAGAAACCATTATAAATTATGAAAGAATTGAAAAAACACAAAGATAAGAAAAAAATGGAAAAAAAAGGAAAAAAACTATCGAATTCATTCATGCTCTATGAAATAGAAAAGTATACCTATATCACAACTGCTAAAGTTCAAACAAACGTCAACGTATATCCGTCTATCAGCCTATATTTGCATGATAAATTTGTACTAAGTTGATTGAATTCTTTCTTAAAGCTTTCACCAACTAAATCTGCATATTTAATTAAACTTTATTCGATAATCTTAGTCAACAATTGTTTTCTATAAGACGCCAATCACGCAATCATCTTATGTATGACGAATCAAGGTATATAACTAAAGCGTCGGTTCTCGGAAATCATTCAATTTTACGATAAAAATTCCTTATTTTGTCTCAAAATGGACGATTTTTGAAGCACTACAGCTAATAGTGAAGTGTTAGAGCATCAAGCTGATGTAAAAGCTTATGAAATGCAAAATTCTAAAAGCATTCCAACAAATACTAATATGTAAAATGCAATAATATGATAATCGTCCTCATCAACAATTTGAAAGAAAAACACATGTAAATTTAATTGCCACCCATTTGGTTCAAAACAAAAAGAAATAAATAAAAAGAGACATAAAGGCTTAGATAGATGCTTGACGATAAATATAGTGCAGATATTTTGGTGGATGGCAAATATGTAATCGACACAAACATGTCACTCAACATTTCCACATATGTACACAACACGAATAAAAAAATAACGCGCTTAAGTGAACTTCAAACGGAACTGGTCAGTGAATTGAAAGAGAAGGGGATTCGTTCGTTGATGACGTCTATTGCAGTATTGCTACGCACCAACTGTCACAGAAAACGAGCGCAAAAACGTGTATTATGCTGTAATGGTGGTCATTTGTCCGTCGATGGTCAACGAACCGGTCGAAACCGAAACCGGATATATGTGGATTGGCGTCCTATGGAAAATTGTGTTCATGTAAAACTTCATTTCGATGGAATTGAGCATCGATCACGAGAAACAAGACGGAACGATGATAGAAGTTGTCCTCATGGAGAGAGAGAGAGAGAGAGAGAGAGAGAACGAGAGAGCGACAAAGTTCAAGAGCATGATTTTGCAAGTGTCGAGTCTATATGAAGTGACCGAAAAAAAGGATGCATAAAAGCAGCACAAATGAGTGCGTAGTCATGGACATTGTTGCATAAACAGAGCAGAACGCCATCACTGCTTCTTGTTTGAATACCTTTCCGGATATATAAACGCAAATTTGAATAGACAGTGTCTGACGGCATATAGGTGGATCGTTGATCATAGAATGATGCAAAGAGACAGAGAGAGAAAGAGAGAGAGAGGGGTAGTAAAAAGAGCAAAATTGTGATCGGCGTGGATTTAAAGTTCCTGGCCGAATTCATCAATGATGATGAGGTATAGTACAGCATGAAGAGAGAGTTAAAGAAAGACAATGAAAAAGTTGTGCTGTTAGAAAACGGAAATCTGTGCATTGAATGACTGTCGACTGAAAATAATAGTCGACTTTCGACTTCGCCCTCTCAGGGAAGATATCGAACGTACCTGTTAGAGGCATATTCTGCTCTTCAGGTGAGCAAACCCTCTCTCAGACGGGTTTCTTAAAAAGTGGCCAAATATACCCCCTCCAATCGGAGCCAATAGGGAAAGTTTTAAACAAACTTTATTTTTGAATCGTTCTTTTCCAAAATTGGCATCATCGAGAAAGGTTCTCGATCTAGCAAATGGGTGCAGAAAAACGCAAAGTTCGACTATTTTTGAGATAGCATTGAATTTGGAACAGTCCAACGTAAAGTTCAAGTTCAAGTTCAAGTTCGAGTTCAAACACATAGTAAACTTTAAAACTGATTGAATATGGCTAGATTCATCTATGACGCACTCATCAATTTTTTCCTATGCCCATCAATAAATACGTGAAGGGTACTATAAATAACACATCGATAAAATCATTAATGACCTTCAAAATGATCGACTTCTCCACCTAAAATTGGATTCTTTACGGCTGGTCATTGTTGGTTTTTTTTAAATATTTAAATTTCAATCCTTTTTTGCATTTTTATGAGTGAAATTTTTTACTTTCACTAAATCAACCCGAATAATTTAATAAAATATGAAAGGAAAAACGTTCCGAGGGGTGAATGTCTTTTTTTATAATCATAGCCTAATTATTGCTTTAAATCAAATGGTGAATGGAATGCGAGCGGGGAGGGAGTTGAAGAGGAAAAAATTTGGGTGCTTCTTCTTGGGGTCACTTTCCATCCTCGAATTTTACTAAGAGCTTCAATAAATATTTCCTTCAGCAATTTGATTTTAGTATATTAATGAATGGTCTTTGGTCCATCTATCAACTCGGACATCACAGATATGCTATTTGTCGGTACTTGAAGATATAAATAATTTACATCATACTAAGCAATACTATATATTTAATCATAAAGCTCTAAGTTTTTCAAGAAAAAAAAATTTTTTTTTATTTTTTTTTGATTTTTTAATTCGAATATCAATAGAAAATGATCAGTTGCTACGTTTAATTTACAACTTTTAGTAAAAAAAAGAGTGTTCAAAAGAAGCATACAAATATAAAAGTAGTCGATCTGAAAATAAAATAGAATAATGAATGAAACTTTGCTATGAAAAATTTTTTAGAAAAAAGAATAAAAGGAATGGGGGGGGGGGAGGAAGAGGAGGAAAAACTAGCATCTTGGTTCCTTTCCTTCATCGCTATGTCGATGAGATAAATAAATTGAAATTCCATGAAAATGAACATATTCCAAACGATATAAATAATGATCGGAGAAAAGACGCATATCGACAAATGTTGCAATTATATATGAGAGAGACGCCATCTTCTAGGTGAGTGGATTTTTGAATTTTACGTATCATCAATATTGGTTACCGCCCATATCAAATATTAGGTCGTCGGTAATTCATAAAGCATATCATAGAAAATATTAAACTACAAACCTAAATACTACTATTTTCGTGGAGGTTTTCATTAATAGCCAACGAAAATAATAAAAATTTCTTTTTTAATTTTTATTACAAATTACTAAAAATGTTACTACAAAACAAAAAATAGAAAAAAATAGCTAAAAATAGTGACTAAGGTTGTAAGAAACACAACAAATAAAATATAATTACAGTAAATTTAAAAAAAAAAAAAGCAGATTAGAAGAGATCTAAATCGAGAATAAAATAAACGAAAATTTTGCTTCAGAGACTTTATAGAGAGAGAAATCGACAAAACTCTAAATCAAGACGAATAAGCATAGAGAAATAAAAATAACCAAAAAAAAAAAACAGAAATATTTTTCGATAGGATATTGTTGTTGTTGGAATAATATTTTACGTTCTAATGATAGATATGCTCTATGAATTGCGAAATCATGGCAAAAATAAATGCACAAATAATATGCGAATTCGTCTAGAATATTCGCCTGGAAATCCACGAAAAACTGATGACGATGATAATAGTATCGTTGAAGGTATAATAGTTATTCAACCCCATAGTTATTCAACCTTTTTTGTTCATATTAAAAGTGGCATAAGAAATCAGCGACTTTTCAAGGGAGAGAGTGAGGGAGGGAGGGAGGAGGAAGGAAGAAAAGGTGAGAGGTTTTGTGAAGGAAGATGTAATGGTACCTAATTGCACTGTCTTATAGTGTCAGCAATTACATATACGTTCGAATAAGCGAGAAAATAGAATTGCATATGGGAATGGTCGGCTTAACTTAAACAACTGTAGGTATTTTTCAATTATACTAATTACTTATAAAGGAAATAAGAGCTCTTCCTCATATTTCAATGAAAAAGATATCTAGCGAGGACAATATTACTATGAAACTTCATAAATAACTGGAAATGGATAGGTGGTGCATTGCTACTCTCTCATTGTGGAAATATTTCTTCATTGAAAATATAAATTTTTACGTGAAATTTACGTGAGAATTTTTGCAATGTATAATTGAGAAAAAATTTTCATGAAGAGGTGGAAATATTAAGAGATCAACAGACTATATGTCAATATTTTGAAAATAATCACCTCATCTCTTCATCCACATCACTAATACCACGTTTAAAGCAGTAATCATCAAATTAATATTTTCTCGTATTTCACATCTATGCATCAAGCAATACGTTCGAATGAATTTGATAAAGAAGCAGATGGGCGCCAAAATTTGGAATTCAGGAAAGCGCATTAGGCCCATAATAGAATGCGTAAATTTCACTCATTGAGGTCATTTGTCTGATTACATGCTGTGAGCGTCAACGAACATAAACCAAATTCACATAGTTGAAACGAATAGGAAACATTACAAACGAAACGAAAGACAGCAATTGCCATGGGAATGATAAATAAAAGAAAGAAATTAAACTTTGAAAATATCACTAAAATAACCGTAATTATAAACTATAACAATCTATCCACTTTTAATTTCATAGCAAAATAATTCATAAGGATTTTTTATATCATCGATCTTTAGAATGAAGCTTGTAAATCCTACTAGCAAATACAGATGCATTCATTCATTAATGGTGTAAAAAAAAAAAAAAAAAAAAAAAGTGGATAGGTAGGCAAATATTTGTACAAGACACCTATTTATATGAGGTATGTGGATCTTTTTTTTCTGCTGCAAACGATATTTTTAAAAAAAACCTCCATAGTGGGGATGCTGAAAACTAAAAGGGGCAACGAGATAATATAACCGCTAACTTAAATATTTTCATTACTAAAAATAGGATGGATGGAAACCGTGCGGCTATATGATCAGAAAGAGATAAGCGACAATAACTGAAAGATATGGCGCTTTTATGTGCAGATATTTAAATAAAATTATATATGCATCTCACCAAATAGATCTTCAAATAGAATATTTTTTAATTTCAGGTCATTTTAGAAGAAATTGCAAATAGAATAATTTCTAATTTCAGGTCATTCTAATTTCTTTCTAGGTATAAAAGAGCTTCATTCTATACACATATATTCGAACTGTTCATCATAAAAATATATATATGAAACGCAAAAAAACGCACTAAATATGCACTATTCTATCATTGCTTAATATTATGATCTTTTTTTTTGTACGTACCATAATTTTTCAATCACCAGACACATCGAAGAATGCATTTGAACTTTGAGCTTTAAAAAAAACTGAATTTAAAATTGAATAGAATTACAAATTTGCATTCCACAAATATTCGAAGTGAATTTGAAATAAGAAACTGGAATTGAAAACTATTGAACTGGAATTTGAAATAACGAATTTAAACTACGAATTTTAAATTTAGATGAATTATTTCTAAACGATTTTGCAACTGAAATACTCATAAAACACCGTTATATTCTTGGAATGGAACGAGATGTGATCTTATTTTTAATTGCCACTGCCATAACCTTTAGTTCTTATGAAAAAAAAAAAGAGAGAGAGAGGAAGTGATTGAAAGAATGTGACCACCATTTAAGTGTGAATATGAATGCATTCAACGAAGCTATGCAAAATATTTCTTACTATTTTAAGTTAATTTGAAACTACATAAATAATTCTGATTAATGTCATAATTTAAAGCATTTCATGATGAAATTTATAACCTCTTAATGAAATTTGCATATATGGAGATTAGTTTCGCTTGAAAATCTATTCGAACAAAATAAAAATAAGGTAAGATATGCAAATTTTTAATTAGTGGCGAATGAAACATAATCAAACAACTAAAAGAATCGTAAAAT
>QEWY01000586.1:119592-134565 GCA_006503575.1 Baylisascaris schroederi | reverse complement strand
TTTTTTTTTTATTTGTCAAATTTGACTACTCGCCAACTTCAGCACCTTCAAAGTCGAACCCGGCAGCTGGAACTCAAAAAAAAAAAAATTCGTCTTTCTATGATTCCATTATCCTCCATCCCTTTTCCCTGATAATCTTCCTATAATCTCCTTTCCTCGCTCGCCACTACTCTACGGTAGATTACGGTACTACGGTAGATTTTTAGAAGTGAAATTCATAGCTAAGGAACAAGTGCAATAATCGTCACAAAAAATTGAAAGTAAATATCGCAATTATAAGCTTCAAGCAATCAAAACCATTTTTAAATTATAAGCTTCAATATATATAACAAATAAAACAAAGCAATGCAACAGATGGATAGTCAGAAGTAGACATTTCATGGCTTAACTATACGCTCAATAAATACTCAAAAACATGCAAGTGACGAAAGAAAGAACCCAACAAGAATCATACAAACAGCCAAAGGCAACAACGATGACCCCAGATGCATATGTTGAGGCATAACGAGATTCATTCATCAAGTGGTTTAGGGTGATGTTGTTGCAAGGGCAGGTGGGGTCATCTCATGTGAGCGTGGGGCCGAGGCGGGATAGGTCGGAGCTTAAGTGACCTCATGCTAACCCCGCTCAATGCCATTCGGGGATGTTCATCACTCCCTCTTATCAAATATTATAAGCCAATTAGAACAATAATGCGCCATCTAATAATATCATCGTCTATCATCATCAGCAACAACTAGTATTGAGTGATCATCTCACGCAGCCATCAAAATAATTGCCCCTGATGGACGCTACCTCAGGTCATGCTTAGCTTCTATTAACCCGCTAAGTAATAATACTCGAGATAAATAACTATTAGTTTATTTGAATTTGAATATGAATTTACATGAGCTAAATTTGAATATTCGATTTATTTGAATATGTCGAGTAGCTGGATATTCTGCTGGTCTAATGAACAGTTAATAGGGATATGTTTCTTGGCGGGAACCACACTTACCAACGATGACCCCACTGACCCCTTTAATGAGCTCCCATCAAGCTCTTTGTCCCCAGCTCTCAATCGCTAAATCTTTATATGTGCGCCTAAATGCCGCTAATGGATCGTCATACATCTTGATGTTTACAGCCATCAACGCTCACATGTTTCAATGTTGATCGTCGATGCATACGACAGTGGAAACTTTTTTAGAGTCCCGTTAAGGGCTGAATAGAGACAGGGAAGGGTAAAAGGATGGGAGGGGGCACTATTAATAGTGAACGGTACATTTTATACTTTGCTTATTATTTTCCCATATAGGTGCTATTTTTCTATCATATCTTGAAAGATGGATTGCAAAGCATATTTCGATAACGCTGAAAGACGATCTAATCAAACCGAATTAATCGTAAACTGAATTTAATGTGAGGAGCACAAGCTTCCAGGCTTATATCTCGACGATAGATGTGTTAAGAGGGTTTGCAGGATGGAGAAGGGAGGAGGGCTTGGAGGGAAAGAGAGATTAAGTGAATCATCATAGAGTGGCAATAATGTGAGCCAATCTAAAATTTTCAAAGATCCCATAGCAAACGTTTTCATAGCTTACAATAAAAAATTCTATTATAGTAATTTCTCACAGTCGCTATATATTGTCGATTACGATAGACGGGCAACTATTTCCCCACCATTACGCTTTAATTAACTTATCTACCATATATAAATCCAGTTAAATAAAATTTCAAAGAAGAAAACGTTACCCGTGACGGGTAATATGCAATTACTAATCAGGTGGGTTGCCAATTCTAAAATTAAGGGCGGTACCCATTTTATCGCCAATAGCAGATGTTCAACATATGCACGATTGTTACGAATCATGAAACGTTGAGAACAAAGAAAAATTTTGGCGCTAAATTAGAAATTTTTTTTTTGAATTTATATTTATAAATAGAATATTCCATTTAAAAACTTAAAGTGCAATCTCATTATTGCATTACTCTTCGTTCGATTCGACTAGCAATTTATTGCATAACGTTGGAGAAAAATGGCTTTTATTTTTTTTTGAGGAATGCAAATAGTTACGCGGCTAAATTTAAGTAAAGAACTTCAGCGCTAATAATTTTTTTATTTTTTAAATATTTTTTATAACATAACAATAACAACTCATCACATGTAGATATGCACCATCGCATCAACTAAGCCACCCAGAACGTACGCTAAATGAACGGCTGGCACTAAACAGGTATGCAAACAGGTGTAAATGAGTGACTCGTAATAAACAGGTATGCACAACAGGTGATACTAATGCAGTAGTGAAAAAAAAGCTCGAAATAGCTAAGGTAGGCAAGGAAAGACCGATCGATATTACTACTCTATTATTATTATTATTGTTCAAGAGTTGTGCTTTTGAAATGTAAATTTTCATATACGCCGTACTAGTTTATCATTTACTACGATTGATATTAAAGACATAACTAACACCTCTTCATAATAGCTGTACTCCTTAGTAATTAAATTTGATCACGGCTTTATGTTTTAGCGTTATCAGTAAAATCTTAACACTAGTTAACCTTTTGCTTTTATCATATCAAGTACTCAATTTGGATTAATCATTTTTGAAGTTTTCGGGAGAAATTCCAAATTTCATCCCCTTCCTCTAAATAAAGGTTTCCTTAACAAATCTCTTCGTACTAAAATAAAACCTGAAAAAAAAACACCCGTTTACATATGCCTAAATTTTGGGAAAATTTTATGGAAGATGACGCTTTTTCGATTTTTTTTCCTTTTTTTTGTAAAAATGACATTCAATCACCCCACTATCCCGCACGTCCTTCCCTTCTCTCACTCAATATCCCGTTAGTCTCTGCGTGAAAATCTCATCAAATTTATTAAATTTAAAAAGTTTATTCAATTTATGCAATATCTAAAATTCTAATGTACGAAAGAATTGCACAAAATAGTGAGAGTGAATAATTCAATGAACGGAAGTAATTTTTGTAATGAACACAGAGATGACCGCCAATCCGAATGTAACATTCCATGATTAGGGACATTGCAACGACGCACTAAACTTTGACCGGCAAACCGGAAACGACACGCGGTGAGCGCTGTTCACATTACTTCAACGAGCAAAACCCACCGAAAAATTATCAACACAAAGCAACAGCATAAATTCATTCACAATAACCTTTGACCCTATTAATGAGCTATCGATGAATCGACTCACATATAAATAATATAAACAAAAAAATTGATTAAATCAATCGTATACGAGTGATAAGCACTTTTTAATATAGGAAGATACCTTTAATTGTTAATATTCTGTATGCCCTTCTATCACTTAGCCGAAAAAAATTTGCGTAAATTTGAAGCATATTCATATATGAACCATAAACATAACAATGAAAACTTCGATTAAAAAAATATGCGAATGGAATTGAAATCGAGAAAAATGAAGAGAAAAAAACGAAATTTCCAACAACTCTTTGAGGAAAAAAAATTTATATATATATAATTATTTATTTATCTATTTATTTATTCATTTATTTATGTTTATATTTATGTATTTATATGACTTGTATAAGACAAATTCAAAATTTATCGACAAGAGTTCATATATCGTTGCAACGAAAAACACCTATGAGATGGACTGATGTGAAAATGGTGAATAAGACCGCATAAAATTGTTGAAGCATTTTGCCAAGCATCGAAGGGAACGAAGTCAAAAAAAGAACAGCTCAATTTAATGTTGAAATCAGCTAACATTTTCAACGTTACATTAACGTATCAAATTGAAACGTTTAAAATATTGTAATAGCGATGAATAATAACTCTCTATCATTCTCGAATATTTATGAATTATTTTAAAGCTTCAAAAGTATTAAATTCGATCATTCGAGCATTGATATCAATCAATTAAGATATTTCTATTCGTTGAATAAAAATCGGAATTTTGCCAAATTTTATTGAATTTTCCACGCAATAGATCTATTCTTTGAATAAGTAGGCGAAAAAATTTTATTACAGCTTCCACTATTTCAAGCTCGTAATATTTGCGCTTTTCTATGGCACAAAAACTTTCAACTTATGCGGCGTAAAAATAATTTTCAATATACGATCATGAACGAGAAGCTCTATTGAATAACAACAACAACGACAACAATAACTATAAAATTTTACCGAAATTTTCAATTTAAAAAAATTTTTTAATTCTGTAAAAATGGATTTCAAAATGTTTGAATGGTTTTTTTTCCCACAAAATGAGCTAGTATTGAGAAAGTTTTTTGGAAATAGTAAATGTATTGAAAATTCTCGAAAATCTCGAAAAGAATTTCCATTTCTGGAATTCACTTTCTGAGCTCTGCGGGAGTTATGTATATAGTTAAAGGCATTCGATATTACATCGAATGAATCGTCACAATGATCGTTATTTAATAGCTAACAGATCTATGAATGTTATGATACGGGTAAAAATTTGCCAAATTTGGAAGGTATCTAAAATAAATACCCAAAAAAATTAATAAATGAAAAGTGAAACATTGAAAAATACCGTGAAATATTTAAAGAATTTTTGTTAAAATTGTCTCCTTAGTGAATAATCATATGGGACAGGATCTACCGTTGAATCGAAGATAACTTTCAATCGGACGCTAAAATATTTCGTTCAAATAGAAAGTGCCCTCAAATCGGCGATCATAAAATATGGAACAGGATTAGCAATATCGACTCATCAAACCGATCAAAAATTTGATCACTAAATCGAAACATTTCATCGTTTTTTCTCGACAAATACAATTTTATTGACCAACATTTCTGTCGCCAAACTAATAAAGCTTCAAGTAAAGCTAATAACCTTTTTCTCATTTCATACACCATATTTTATATGCGCTCTCTTAATTTTTCTATTTATCTTTTGCCGCTATGCGGAATTATTACTCTCAATTCTATTATGATATATTGTATAGTTGTTTGAATCTCTTAATAAAGAACGTTCTTTTAATTCGATTTGTATGTCTGTAAGTTCGTAGATAAATAGCCTAAAAAGTTGAAAAATCAACGAAGTGAAAGAAAGAGAAAATAAAAATACAAAAATGACCTCTAAAAGTTCAAGTGGAACGTACTTCTCAATAAAACGACAACTTTAATAAGGCGGAATTTCTTCGCATAAAAAACAATTCATATAAATCAACGCATCTTTACTTCCGTATGTTTGTTTGTGTATGTTTGTTTGTGTATGTCTGTTTGTGTATGTTTGTTTGTGTATGTTTGTTTGTGAATGTCTTGAATCTGTATGCTAAAATGTGAATTGTGCAATGTTTTAATGCATGAAATATTGTAGTATACTATACTTGAAGTTATACCTCTAAGAATGGCCTTGTATTGAGTGCATTGAAGAGGTAATTGTCATATTGCGTAAGGAAACACTTTTTTTCGTTTTGCCCACAAACCTCTCTTGATGATTGAACATAAAGTGAGTAGAAGAAAGTAGAAAGCAATGAATTAGAGATGTGGGAAAGGCAAGGACCAGGGAGTCGACTAAAACGAGGAATAAAGATGAGCAAATTTCGAAGTACACTAATTTCATGATCGTTTATTAAGAAACTTTTCAATTTTATTGCTAAATTTTAGGTTTTATAAAAGGAATCCTTAAATGCTTATCCTTGGTGATTTTAATATGAGCCGAATTATTCAGTAGAATTCATTAATGTGGCAAACATATATACGCATAAAATAGATATCAAGATGCATTGTTTGATAGAAATTTCCTCTAATAAATGATGAAAGTAAAATAATTCTCAACGAAAGATAAGTGAAAAAAATCAAAAAAAAAAAAAAAATAATTAAAATATATTCAAATAGTATTTTAACTAATGAATAAATTATTTATGATTTTTTTCTAAAATGCTTGCAAAACATGTTTTCTAGCATTTGTACAACAGAATTGAGCAAAATATAATCGGAGAGAAAAAAAAAGAAAACTTGTTTCACGAACGATGCAATAATCAACGTGGAACATTGTGCCATGCTCGAAAAAACGCATTGCATGTCAAAGTTGAAATTCACTCGATATGCCCTCAGGGCATAAACTTTCAATTAGTTCGATAGCCACAGCACTACCATATATAATATATGCAAAAAAAATGTAAGAAACATGCAAATGAACTTGGTACGATATGTGTGTGTGTGTGTTTTTTTTTTTTGCATTAGTCCTATCTGATCGACCATTTCTACAAGTAACCCGTAAAAAAAGAAATAATATGCAAATTAAGCGCTCAATTGATCTCATCGTTCATCGAATTTTTTTTTTGCAAATGAGTAACTTTTTTGCGGCCTAATTTGCATAAAATAAAAATGCGACCGCTAAAAGAAATGCATCAAATTTTAATCTCTTTAAATGATTATAGATCTTTTCGAAATTGAAATGGTGAGTATAGTTCATCTTAGCGCATAAAATCGTAAATGTTTCATATGGTTGAAGGTACCTAGGTAGATAGACAAACAGATAGACACATACATATGCACAGACACGACACCGACATTATACGACTAGGCGTGCTTTCACTTCGCTTTTTTCCGGTTTAAAAAAAAAAAAAATTTCAAATCCGATATGCACCCACCAGAGCGATATGCTATCCCTTTCATGGTTTATTTAGTAGGCATAAATCTACATGAAAATCTTTAACACTTTCGATAATGGAATAAAGAACTAAACTCATAAGAATGACTTGCACGATACAGCGAAAGAAAGAGGATCGCCCGGAAGAGGAACTGAACTCAAGACCCATGGATCCAGAGTTTGATACTCGAACGATTTGAGGCACTGCTTGAAGGAATGATGTTTTACCTGATTCAGGAGTGTTCGATTTTATGTCTATATCGGAAAATTAAAATACCAATGCGGAAATATTGCAAAAATTTTACCTAATGGAATAGATACTACGATAATGCTGCTAATCTTTGATCGTTTGGGTAAATCGGTGCCCGAAGTACGTATAATTAGTGACCTCACAATGGTACATATTAGAAGCAGGTTTTTTTTTTGATTTCGTTGATTTCTCTCGTTGCGTTGTCTCTCTTTCTTTGCTTTATCCGTGAAATTTCAAGTGAAAGTGTAAATTTTTGCATACTATTCATCCGAATTGCTAAAACTCTTACATTCGAATAGCAAAGAAAATGATTCGAAGAAAAAAAAAAGAGCACAACTCAAAGATATAAAATAAAACAATAAAATAGTATTTTAATAGATTAGATCATCGAAGAGAAATTCGAATAAATAAAAAGATTAAGTGGAGAATTATAGAAAGAGAGAAAAATATGCTCAACACTTTAGAGGATATGATAAAGTATTGTTGATTTAAATGCGACGAGATAGTTGAAGAAAAATCTATACGAATCGTCGTAGAAGAGATTTGAAATGGCAGTGACACAATTACCTAGTTTCAGGATCCGGTTTCATCACGCATTTATGAATGCCTCTCTTTTAAGATCTAGTATATTACGTAATAGATTTGACATATATAACGCCGAAATATTTTGCCATCGTCATGTTGTATTAGCAAAAATTTCACCCAAATTTTATTGCAATCGAAATTTTCCTAAAATAAAAATTAATTGGAAATTCTCTCTTAGAGTGAAAAAAATTTTCAAAGAAATTGTTTTCTTTTTTCTGATGATTATAAAGAAAATACATGGGAAAATCGTTGAACGTTAGTTTTTGCAAGAAAAAAATAAGACAGTGAATTGCTGCAATAATTTTATGACAGTCGCGCAGCTATGAGTCAATTCTAATATTAATGGCTGAACTAAGTAAGAGTAAGACATGATCTGTGCGGTGAAAATTGTTGAATCGTTTAGAATATGAAATGCTAATGTGCATGACTGCCACTTGAAAACATTACTCAAAATAAATAAGGAGTAGATAAATAAATAAGTAAATAAATAAATAAATAAAAATAAATAAATAAATAAATAAATAGATAGAGTAAACAAGTAAATAATTAAACAAAAAACAAAGAAATAAAATCTTTTTTAAAAAAAGTAAATAAACAAATAGATAAATAAATAAAATCCTATGTGCTATTTTGGATTACCTAAATGTCTTAAATAAATTTTGTTAATGAATTATTCAATGAAAATGTCACCGAGCTAATAATTCAATCAATAAATTACTTCCATATTTCGCTAATATTTCGATATTCAGAATTTCATACTTGCATAGAGAAAAAAAAATTAAACATTTAGAAACTTTAATCATCGTAATGATTAAATAATTCAAGAAATATTAGCAAAATCATTATGCAAATAAATATTGCCTACTGGATTAATAACTTAGTAATGCGAAACAAGGACAGTTAGATGAAATAGACTAAACATTAGAGATGCAAACACCAAAAATAATGTTAGACAGTCACTATACTGAATATTGATTTATAAGTATATAGTACCTTGTGGGAAGTATATTGGTAGCCCAATACCTTACGGGCAGTATATTGGTAGCGCAATACCTTACGGGCAGTATATTGGTAGCGCAATACCTTACGGGCAGTATATTGGTAGCGCAATACCTTACGGGCAGTGTATTGATTGCTAGTGTAATGCCTTGCGAGCGCATTTTTGATCAATGATCACATGCAATAAGAGTATTGTAATATTTAATTTACTTCGTAATAAATATATTAGAGATGCTAATGAAAGAAATCAGGCGAATGTTCTTAAAAAAACATTTTAAACGTTAGCTGGTTTGAAATCTAAATGGTATAAGTGAACCAACAATCCTCGACCTCGTGATCCTGGATGTCACATGAGTGAAAGGCGATTCTAGATCTCGTTTAAGCCGTAATTGAGGGAAAGACCTAATTCAACCTATATCTCTATGGAGATTAACTAAAATTAACGCTATTTCTGCACAAATATGCGATAAGAACCGGTCACCTTATTGAAATCGAGGCTACGACTGAATCTGGCTACGCTGTTTAGATGTTCCAAATGGGATTGCATTTAAACCTTTAAATGGTCAACTAATAGTTTGCATTCCAATCAAATGAGAAAATAGATTTACATAGAAGATTATATTCATTGCAGATTCTATTTGAGTAACTATAGCTATATGATTCAAATGGTTGAATAAAATTTCAATACTAAAATTATTAACCAATGAGTGAACATAGAAATAAGCCGACATACAGACACATACAATGCAGACAGACAGACAAACATAGAGACACTTATTATACAATATAAGAGGAGATACTGTAAAGATAGAATTTGCAACGATATTATAAACACTAAATTTTTTTTTTATACTTCTTATTTTTAATGATATCTAATGAATAATTTGCTGCAAAATTTCTTCGAAGAAATAGATCAACAATGCTTTAATTACTGTACTCTTTCATTACGGTTTAGTGCCAATCATAAAAGTTTTTGATTTTCTCTACCATTCTCCTCTCATTCAACGTGATCGCATAAATACTATAAACAGGTTTTCTACCGTATAAATGGCGATGAATAAGTGAAAATGTTTCAAGAATGAGGTCATCGTGAAAATTGAAACTTTTCGGCGCATCTATCGACGTTCCATTTCCCTTTTATTATCCAACATTCACTTTCAATTCAGATACATCAATTCGAGTTGCCAATTTTATGTGTGAAAATTATTTATGCAATTTGAACACACCATTATGCAAATTGACTAATTTATTGCTCATCTATATTGTAATGGTATTCTTTTCTAATAGTAAAATTTTTGAGAGATATAGAAGTTACTTATGAGGTAATTTGAGATGGCATTGAGTAACATTGATCGAGAAAGAATAGACGAAGAGAGGAATTAGAGAGGAAATGGCAAAACGAGGGGAAGATGGGGGGAGAATGCTGCTAATATATGAAATACAGTCTAATCAATAGCAAAAATGCATGCAAATTATCTATTATTTCTAACTACCTATATTTCTTCAAAAATCAGTCTGTCAAAAGTATGAATATAGCGTTGCAATAATGCTCTAAGCGCAAAAAAGAAATTAATAAATTAGAGTGAACTGTGAACATGAGAATACGAATATCGTTTAATATCTAACTAAGATAGTGGGCTTATACTTGTAAGGTTTACTGTATAGTTGAATTATCAAAAAACATAATACCTAAATTATATAAACATAATACAAAATATAAGAAATCTTCGCAAGTGAGGATTCCACCTCATACAACGAACCACCGATAGAGCGATAAACAGCGTAAATAACTGCAATGAAACCCAAGCGAGCAATAAATAGTGCATTGTTGGCTGTGGAAAACACCTCAGGCAACTCTTGCATCGCGTAGCGCCTTAACCTCTGTTTTTGCATCTCATAGAAACACAATGATAGGTCATAATAGATAGATAATAGGTCATAATAGATCAATTAAAAAGAATGATAACAACATAATAGGTCAAAAGAATAAGTATAATTCTTTAGTATTTAAGAGGAGAAGAAAACTGATCAGTTGGAGATCATCATATAGGGATAGCTTTGAGCGTAATTATTTAAATAGCAAAAATGCATGCAAATTATCTATTATTTCTAACTACCTATATTTCTTCAAAAATCAGTCTGTCAAAAGTATGAATATAGCGTTGCAATAATGCTCTAAGCGCAAAAAAGAAATTAATAAATTAGAGTGAACTGTGAACATGAGAATACGAATATCGTTTAATATCTAACTAAGATAGTGGGCTTATACTTGTAAGGTTTACTGTATAGTTGAATTATCAAAAAACATAATACCTAAATTATATAAACATAATACAAAATATAAGAAATCTTCGCAAGTGAGGATTCCACCTCATACAACGAACCACCGATAGAGCGATAAACAGCGTAAATAACTGCAATGAAACCCAAGCGAGCAATAAATAGTGCATTGTTGGCTGTGGAAAACACCTCAGGCAACTCTTGCATCGCGTAGCGCCTTAACCTCTGTTTTTGCATCTCATAGAAACACAATGATAGGTCATAATAGATAGATAATAGGTCATAATAGATCAATTAAAAAGAATGATAACAACATAATAGGTCAAAAGAATAAGTATAATTCTTTAGTATTTAAGAGGAGAAGAAAACTGATCAGTTGGAGATCATCATATAGGGATAGCTTTGAGCGTAATTATTTATAGAACTATATGAAACAAATTGTCCAATAGGCGGAACGTATAGCTTAAACTATTATCATTGCTTAATGCACTAGAAATGAAAGCATTGTGAATGTGACCCGTAACCGGGTACGGCTTGGAGCGACCTCAAAGGCATAACAACAACAACGACGGCTGCAAACCCCGTCGACTCATTCTCACTCATACTCTAGGGTCAGCCGGAGACACCCGACCAGTCTTTGAGCCGTAAACAAAGCTGCTGATTCAATGCATCGCTCGTTGTTGAGTGGTCAGTGGTCAGTGGTCAGTGGTCAGTGGTCACTTGCAATAGAATTGGGCGACGAAGCCTGTAAACAGTCGAATAGGGGCATCACGCATACGCTTTCGCGCTTTTCTGTTAGCTTAAGGTCAATGAGGAAGAGATTGCGCTTAACGCCCTCCCGTTTTATTGTCAAACAACAAACATCGTAACTTATAACAATATAATCATTGTTGATCGCGTAACGTTACTACTTCTTATATTTACTTTTAGGGGCAATTGTTTATGAGGTTATATATATATATATATATATATAATTATTTCGTTTAATATTTCTTAGAAATCTCTATTTAATTGATGAATAAATAATTTTTTAATAAATAATAAAAAGAATCTTGTAATCTTAGTAAAGAATAAAATAATAAATTTGTCGAAGTAAAGCAGATTATGCAAATGAATTTCAACAGCTGATATATGGAGCTTTAAAACCTCAGCTAAATCATATTCACTAATTGCGATGGCTTTATCGTCCCATTTTGAATCTTAACTTTATTGCTCCAGCGGAGTTTGCTCAACGCTCAGTTAGTATGTTCCAACCATAGTTTCGCTGCACAAATCGGAAATAGATGCCCTCTACAGTTTTGCAGCATCAGGCTTTCTTCCAGTCAGGGTAAAAGGTATGTCGCCTAGGTATCCGAGAAAAATGCTAGGAATTGCCGAGATGGTTACAATGCCGTTACTTTATTACAGTCTACCTTACCGTATCTACTTACGCTCCACTTTATTACAGTTAAGTTACCCCGTCTTAACGATTGACTCATTTTTCAACATTTTATTTCTACAAGCCCAATATTGTTATGATGCATCTATGTAAAACTATGGTATACCCGCAGATCTAAGCAGCTTGAGCATCCCGTCTGCCACTATCTTCAGGATGAATCAATTGAAAATCGATGTAACCGACCTCGGATATCGTTGATCAATTCCGGCTCCGTGCATGTGTGTATGTATGTATGTGTGTGTGTTTGTGTACGTATGAGTGTAGTTGTTGTAAATGGAGCAGAATGGGATTTACTGAATGCACTTAGAGGTGTCACATCGGTCGATGGTCAACTCCGCTGACCGGTTCTTTCGGCTCTTTGCGCTCCGATAAGCCGAATTTAGGTCATTGTGAACACTATTTGCGATGACCATTGAAACGGTTGTCGTCGCGCTGCTGTTTTGAAAGTGAAATCTAATTCGTCGCCAACTGGTCAGCGCTATATTTTCAACAGCAAAATGGAGGGACTGACCGGAAGTTGCTCATTCAACAACAGCAATTTAAAACTTTATAGAAATTCCAAGAGGGACCACCTCAGCGAAACCCCCTCCATTCTGATAGGACTCTTATATTCTGCCACATTAAAAACTCATTCATGCATGCAATAAGCCCATATAAATTTGTCTTTGGCCAACTAAAAATCCACCCCGGTAGAGCCATATTATTTGATTTTCTAACAAAACAATTCTTCATGAATGTAACTTTGAGTTATCCGTTCTTCTTCATACTCGATAACTGTTAAGTTGTTTTACATCTTTAATTAAGAGCCGGAATATCAAAGTGGAATTAAATTACAACTTATTGCTCTAAAAAAAAAGAAAAAAAAAACTTTTTTAGAAACAATTTAAACCAAACCGATAACGAAGCATTTATATGATAACGCATTATATTAAATCAGTAGTGATACTTCCCCACAGATGTGTCTAAACAGACTATTTCACCCAATCATATCAGTACTGCAATACCTGTGAAATTCGATCAATAATCCATAGAACATACCTGAGACTATCCAAGTTCCTTTCATATCGGCAGCCCACTGACCTATCCAACAGGAGAATTCAAAAAAAATAGTGACATATCAATCCATAAAAGAACGCTGTTTATACGAAAATATATCGGGTTCTTTCCCCTCACTTCAGCGGGTACTTCCGTTCCCACCTCAACAGTATAAAACTTTAAAGGACACAGCGAAATATGAACCCTATTTCCCTCCCCTCCCCAGCCTGACCTATTTTCTTTCGCTCTTCAGCAGTCACATGATGTGGAACTCACCCCTCAGAGCGATGATATCCAACTCAACTATTTACAATACAACGCAATATCACAACAACTTCATTGAATCGAAGAGTTTGTTCACGCCTTAGTGAGTATATCCTTTGCGTTATCTTTCACGATCGTCTCCATACTATCAACATCCTTACCCCATGTACCAATACGATCACTCATTGCCAATATCTAAAATCATTTATTAATATTATTATTTCTAAAGAAATTTAGAGGTGAAATGGAAAAATGGTGACTGACTAATTAACTATTCATATTTCCCTAAATAAAACATCATGGATTTCTATCATTTTCCTATTATAATAAAAAAGAAAATCAAATAATTATGCAAATTTTGAGAAAGGATTTCTTAATTCAAAGGAGGCCTCCTGCTGCTTCCATCTTTCTAAAAACGAAAAACACAGATAATCTCATATAAGCAAGCCTACCTTTATACTGCGGATAAGAATTATCAAATTAAAAAAAAATAAAATAAGGAGGGATACCTGTTGTGGGGAAAGTACTCGAGGTTGTACCCAACTGATATTGATTAGCTGATTGACCTGATCGATCGATCCTTGCACAAGACCTTTGCTTAATGCTTTCATCACGAGAAACTCCACCTTGCTTTTATCGATTTGTGCACGCTTTGCAATCTCATTGAACGTTATATACCGCTCCTTTGATGGACGTGCCAATGCTATCTAAAGCAGTACCTCAGGTCCACTTGCTTACTTCAAGTTGCGGTACCTCAAGCCTACCTCAGGTCCACTTGCTTACTTCAAGTTGCGGTACCTCAAATCTAGTTCACTTTAAGTTGCGGCAGTTCAAGTCTCATTAAACACAACCACAATCGACTCAAACTACAAACCCCAAATTAAGTTGTCTAGCCTTGTAGTGCAACTTTTCGACATATATTCTCATCCAGATTCTTCCAGAAAGGAAGTGGGGAAGGAACCTCATAAAAAGAATTCTTCCGGTTTTGGAGGTCAAGTTAGTAAGACTGAAATCCGCCTATCACAATACTTAAAGTTGGTATGATGGGCGGATGTAACGTCGATTTTAACCACAATTAGTGCATACTCAATGCATCTAAATAACGTAAGCTCTCTTAGTTCACAATAAATTTCCTGACCTTTGAACTTTCAAGAAGAGAACAAAATCATCTCAAATAATATCCCTTCCAAGTGTTTAATTTTAATTTTATATCCTACAAAACATATGATATATAAAATAAAAATGATTTATTCTCAAAAATGTACCTCATCCCTAAACAAAACAAATAAATACCTCCATCAGGCAAAGAAGACGGATTTTATCCTCAAGAAAATCCGTGTGCTTCTTTATATCGTCCCATTCACCCCATTGCGCTTTATATCGTTTGAACTTATTTAGATCACCTGAATTGAACGCGAACAATACGTCCACTAGCCATTTCTCATGCGTTCCCTCCAACGCTTTAAGGATCGGATGTGCCAACTATAAAATATTAATCAATTGTAAATAAAATTACAATAAAAACCTTATAA
>QEWY01000586.1:104329-116493 GCA_006503575.1 Baylisascaris schroederi | reverse complement strand
AAGTTCAAAATTTTATTCTCCTCTTTTCATTTGCAATTAGGCAAATTTAAGTAGGCAAATTCAAAAATGATTACCTTATCAACAGCTTATCAATAGAGATATAACTCAAACTAATCGAAATTTACGATGGTTCTTATCGTTATCAAACAGGTGTGGTACTTAATTTTGAAGACAGGTAATGAATCTATGAAAAATTAAAGAACAAAAATAATTTCTTAAAAAGATCCATAAGCGATGAATTGTTACGGCGGATTACTCAGATTACTAAACTTGGCAATCTTATTGTTTAGATGCTGCAGGTAAAAGAGGCCAAAATTTCTTGATTCAGAGCAAAAATTTGCATAAAAACTGTACGATTAGACTATATATGTGGGATGCTTTCTCTTAACGTCACGCTTCATTTATTTCCTATATGAAGTGTGGTAGTAGCAGCGTTATTTTTTTTCTAGAATTTAGGAAAATTTCCACTTCCTTTATAAGCTTTTATAGAATACGACTATAATGGATGAAAAACGAGAAAAAAAAAACAGGAAAAACCACCTGATGGAAAAGAAGCTGAGGCTGAAGAAACAATGAAAAAAGTTAGAGCTAACTTTTTCGTGTAGAGTTGCTCGAGCTTTTGCCATATATCAGCCACATCGGAAGACGCCGATCCTTTCTTCTTAGCCAAATAACGTTCCACTTTTTCGGCCATTTCTACTGATAATAGAAAGTAACGACAACGAACAGATACGCTGTGCTATAAGATCACCTCCATCAGCACCTTTATTATCACTGATAAACAGTTGAATTTCAGGTGGCAGTTTATAAATCCGATAACGAAAACTATGACGTCATATGGAAAGACCATGACCCCCCTACAAGGACCGGCAAGAGCGACATCAGCAGACATTAACAAATAAAGCCCCAAAGCAAGACAACAACACGAAAAGGAGGGGTAATCGAAGTTAAATCTGAGTTGTATCACAGAATTGATTAGTGAAATCTCATAAGTTTAGCTCTCACCTTAGGTTCAATTAATGGCGATAAGTTTGTCAACAGGAAGTATCATAGAATATTTATGTTGAAATATATCGTATTTTCCATTTATAAACCCCGGGGGATTATAGAATTCATAATTTTCCTACCGAGGGTTCACTCCGAATGAAAGTCGAAATTATAACGAAAAAACAACTTCATAAATTTCGAAACGGGTGAATAAAAGTAAGGAGAGGATACACCTTCGAGGATAGCTGCAGATGAGTTAATTATTCGAGATAGGGATTAAAGCACTCACAATCTTTCAGAAGAGACCTATATTCAGCTACAGGGACAGAAGGGGGCGGGGAGGGGGTTATAAGCAATAAATACGGTGATACGCAAGAAATTTTGCAGTAATCCCATCTGAACGACGGTCCGTCGACTCCCCTCCCACTTCGAAAAAAGCTCAAAAATAGCGAAAAAATGACCTCCACCTTAAAGCCACCGCACAACAACACGAAGAAAACAACAATAAATTCTACTCCGAAAAAAAAGAAGAATTAAACTCATTGAACGAATCGCTTCTTCACTAAATTCAATTGTCATCATCCTCTTCATTAGTCATCCGTCTTTCAATTTTTGCATATTAATAAATTAAAAAATTGCATAAAAGCGAGAAGAATTACAAATATTATAATAAAATGAATGATGGAATATTTAGCATTTTATATTTTTTAAAGTGCCAAAATAATTTTAAATAATTATTTGAAAAAATAAATAAAGTAGGAAATATTTGCATCATACATTTCCTTCTTCAATTGATGTATTATTATTCGAAGTTTTTTTTGGATTTTTGTGATATAGTGCCACTAGACAAATTATCTATCATTTACGTCATCAACGTACGATCCGCACGACATTTGCGCCGTGAGACGAGGAACATTTGCGCCTTGACACCGAGGACATTTGCGCCTTAGCAGCGGGATCGGTACCAGGTGATAGGTAAGTTCTGTTTTGAATTATTTATAAATGAATCTATATCATTAAATTTGATGCCCACGTTATTCAAGCATAATTAAGCTAATCAAAAAAGGTTCGATATGCTTCAAGGTTTATTTAGGTTGTTAGCTGTCTGAAATTTTAGTGAACATTGTTTTTACTCTTTTGCAATCTACCCGTCAACGACAACTTTCATTTTCTAAAAAACTGCATTAACCTTTCACCAAAAGACCATGGTACTTTAGTTTATTATCTGTTTTTCCTAAACCGATTGGTATTTATATTTCGTTTTGACAGGTTTTTTTTTTTAAACCATACGATATAGTTCTTTTGAAACCGTTAAATCACACCATATAGGTTTTCCAAAAGGTTTTTTTTAGACCATACGATACAATTTATCAAGCCCTCTATTCGATATATAGAAAATACCTGTCAAAACTGTTCATTTTTTTTTCTGTAAAAAACACTCCAAACGTTACCTGTTGCAAACTTAAGTAGGGCACAAATAACACAAAGCAATACAAATCCTCTTTTATGTAAAAATGAGAAATCAATTTTTTTTAAATGTAAAAATGCAAGTAGAATTTTTCCTACAAGCAGCAGTTGTTGGTGAAATAGGTATTCGTATCATATCATCTTTCCACGTACTTTAAGAAACTTTGTGATTTTAGAATGAAACTAGCAGATAAACAAACAGACAGACATACACAGACATACATCCACATGCCCACAGACACAACTGCTGTACCAGCTTTTATAAATGCGAGAATTAATTTTCATAAAAATTTTTGCTAAAAAAAAGCAATTCGTAGTATATTACTAATTTTTTATCGAAGTAGTATATTTCTATTGTCTTGTATAAATGGGGATATTTCGTGAAAAAATAGACTCCATTACCGTAAGCAATTCTACATTTACAACCCCAGGGGCTTTCCAAATTTCCCTTCTATAAATTCAACGGACTTATTTATATCATTAAATAATTGAAGCACTTTATTTAAGAAACGTGTTTTGTATTGTTTGAAGGAGAGGTTTATATTCGCGTTTATTACATCATTACCACTATTCTATATCCACATTTAAAAAGCATATATTCTTTGGGAAAACACATTTACTTGTTTGTTATGTTGCTGGTCAAATATTTTTTATTTTTTATCCTTCTTCCTCTTACTCAATTGAATAGTTGAATGAGGGTTATTGATTAGTGATAGTGCTGCTGAAATTTATATAGATGAAATATGAGTTGAAAGCATCCTATCATCTAAGGTTACTGCTATTTATATCGAATTAGAAAATCACATATCTTTAAGGCTTGTAATCCGGAGGCCTTTTCAAGACCGTTTCGATAGACGGTGTAATTTCCGGAATTTTTCCGGATACTCTACGAATATTCTATGCGTTTTGATAGTTACCAAATGCCAATCCATAGACTGGCCCTTGTTCCATAGCTGGATTAGCAAATGCGCAAATCTATGGCTTGGCTTCGATGTAGTGGCTTGGCTGTAAAAGTTGGGAAATCTCCGGCCGCAATTATATAGTCTTATAGTCCGTAGCCTTATTTCTATGGTCACGAGCGGTAAAAGCTTTTTTTATGCACGCATTGAAGCTCTAGTATGGTATTGACAGTAACTTTTAATGTTACTTTTTCTTGCGGTAAAGTAAATATTTAATATTTTAGCATTTGGCAGCCGACAAGTTAATATTTTTTGAGGCGGACAGTTGCGCCGTGGATAATTCAACAAATCGTAAGTATTAACTTAGCAGTTCTCATTGTTGTGTGACGATGGTTGTGAATTCCTCTCTTGCATGGCGAGATTATGGGTTCCCACTCTTGTAGCCAAAGCCCTATAGGGTTCCGTTCTAATGCCCGAGCCAAAGGTCTCATTCCATGCCCAACGGGTAAAAAAATGCTCTATTTCATGATCTGGCTACGGGGTAAGGCCATGACTGCATCACCAACACTCTCAACTCGAGGGGAATATGGAGTGCAACATTGACCATCTCTTTTATTGCTTATATTATTTTTACAGCATATTAATGTATGAAGAGGCAACAGAATCTACGACAACTAATGAAACCAATCGGCTTAATAACGAATCTCGAGATGGAAATGAAGTTAGGATGAACGAAGATGAAACTAGTTATATTCAACCGTCAACTTCAACCATTTCATTTGATGGTGAAAATCATTCAGCTGAATCCACCTGTCATCAGAATCAACCCGGTAACGGCACACGTAATATCCACTATCCGACAAGTAAGATTTTATGCTTTTTTTTTGCAAATCTTTGCAGAACTTTGGAATAATGAAACATATTTATATTGTGCAGGCATGCTTACTAAGATTGTCGAGACTACGACACCGTTGAACACTTCAACCATCAAATAGTTACGGCAGTGACACTTGCGCCACAAAGCGGAAAAATTCTTTTCATATGCATTCTTCGCAAAATAGTCTGATTCTTGAATTTAATTTTTTAAACCCTTGAGTGGAATGATGTATATTTTTTATAGATCATCCGCGGATCAACTGGAAATGTGCCGAATTAAGACGTATTTTATCGGATTATAGAGAGAGAGGAATTGGTTCAACACGTGAGGTGGCTGCTCGAATAGCGGAAATTACTGGGGTTTATGTTTCCCATTCGACCATTAGCCGTCAAAGTAAATCGTTGATCGACCGTTCATCTCGTGTAAGTTTAAAGATGTTTATAGGGGGAGGGGTTAGGTGTAAGCATCATTTTTGGCAAAGGCATAAAGGTGTTGATATGGAAAACCAACTCAAAAATGTCATTTTGCCGGGCATATGGGTAAGGCAATGAAATGCAGTTTGCTATGTATGCCCATGGTCAGGAGGGAGGAGGGGGGAGGCTTAAAGCTGAAGTGAGCTTTCCGTGTATAATCTCCCGTCCTTGCGCTTTCTACTTCACCGTTTACCTTTCGGATACCTCCACGAACCATATTATAGACTTTAGTATCATCAGTTTCCAGATTCACTACATTTTCTATACTAGGGAATAGGTTTTCTTATTAAAAGTCGGCGTTGCTGAATTGTTTGAAATTGAGGACTCAGTTTGATTCCATGTCAACGAGGATGTTTCCTCACCCAGAAGTATTGACTTCACTGATTGCATCCTTGTATCGACCATCTGGTTGAATCACTTATAACAGGAGATGTTGTTAAATGAACGTGGGACATTCAGATTAGGTGGGTATACAGGTGAGCTGAAAGTGTGAAGAATTATGCACTTCTTTTGTAGTACATGTTAGTAAGTTAACTGTTACCAATTCAATTAACTTAGATTCTTCGAAGTTGAGAATCAGCCGTCTAGACTGTCGTATGACCTTTAGCATAGATAGTCAACTGCACTTTAGTATGACCTTCAGTAGGAATAGCCAGCTAGACCAGTGTGACCTTCAGTAGAAATAGTCATCTAGACTGTAGTATAACCTGAAGTACGAATAGCCATCTAGACTAAAATATGGCCTGCAGCTGAAATAGATAGGAAATAGATCTGTTCATAGCGTATAGAAGATATGGGATTTGCCTGATCCCATTCTACGCAAAACCTTTGATATATTGGCACATTGCGATTGAATTGACATCCTCATACAATCAATCGTCTGAAAGAACCGTAAGAAGTTGTTATATAGTTTGTTATATAGCACCAAAGTTTGTTAATATATAGCGATATGTGTTATACACAAATAATATTTATTGACACTAAAATATGGTATATATAATACTTTCTTGAAGTTAATGTTTTAGCCTCGACGACATAATCGTGACGAACAATTAATAGAGCATGGAATGGGAATTGCCGAGTATAGACAACGGGCATTAAGTGATCATGAAGATGAGCAATGTGATCCTTCAACATCCACTTATCGGCCGATCCATAATTTGCGTTCAGAAACAACGATGCCACTACCGATCATCCATAGTAGAAATGGTCCTGTGAGGTAGATTTTAATTGGGTTTTTTTTTGCTGATATCCACTCATTAATTATAAGATGCTGTATTTTGTTAAGTCTATGTTTTGTTATTGAAAGAAAATGAATTTTTTCTTCGAAGAACGTCGAGAGGAAGTGAAGTTGTATTGACAAATCGTTCGGAGATACTCGACATCCTCTTTTTATTGTCACGGATATTTAACTATGAGTAGAGGTGTACTTTTTACCTGCATTCTTCTAAAGGTAAGCAAAAGGATGACAGGCGTTTATGCTGCTTGTGTAATTATGCAGGTGCTTATTAATGGTGAAGGTGATAACGGGATATGGGGCAGTCATTTTGGGAATTTCGATTAAGCTTGAATAACATAGCCAAAGTTTTTATTTCATGCTTCAGTGAATTGAGTTTGCCAATCCATACCTATATTTCTTAGTACTGAAATTCTTAAAGCTACCTTCATCAGCAAAGGTGCAATGTTGCAACACCTGTTTATTTATTTATATTCGTCTAAGGGGGAGGGGGGAGGGGGGGTGATGATTGCTTAGCGTATGTATAAAAGTGAAATCCTTATATTATTAAGGAGGAATGAGGGTAGGCTATAATTAGTGATTATAGAATTGAGTAAATTAAAAGAAGATAGATAAGTAAATTTAATTTTAGAGCATCACCAATGACACCATATTATATGTCATTTTCGGAGCGTTTCAAGCAAACTTCATTAACGGTACATATGAGTGCAGATGAGGTTCGTATATACCGTCACACATCACATTCACGTGATGGTCGATCGATTTATTTTAGATGTTCACGTTGTGATAATATCAATCGGAAACTTCGAACCGGTATGCTTTTTTTTTTATTTTCCTGGATATTCCTTTCTGGGAAGTTTTTTTGGGGTTCTAATGAGGCCTGCATTCTTCCGTCAAATTTACATAAATTTGGTTGTATTTTTCTTTCTATTTTTATTTTTATTGTAATTTTTGCTTTATACTTTATACTGTTTATTATAAAAGAAAAAATTACGCGCTGTTTAGAGTAATTTTCAATTGGATATATTGTTGTTAATCTTTTGCTTTTGTTAGAAAGAGATTAGATGTATATTGAAACAAATTGGAAATTGAAATCTTTTATGTGACTATAGGAATGCATCCATTTTTGCACTCTGTATCGTTCCATTCTCATCCATTCTAACTGAATGAATTGGTGATTACAGGTATAACCCCACGTATTAAAATGGTGGATGGTATAGTGGTGGGTAATTTATTTCCCGGGCATCACCCAAGATGTGAGCCGATGACTGTGGTGGCTGCACGGGCATTGGAAATCGAGCGACGTTGTCGTAAAGATATCATTAATGGAATGGATCCTAAAGAAGCGTGGGAAAAGGTTATCTTTCATTCCTAATGCCTAACTGAAGGTCTAAGAATGTGTGGGTAATTTGCAACGTATGATTTTATGGGAGCTTGAGAAAGGGTAACTTGCAACACCTGAAGGGTACGGCTTGGGAAGTTATTTGGGAAAAATAAGTTCTATCACTGAAAATGGTTTTTTTAAAGGTTTATTTCATGAAAGAATCTTCATTATTCAACGAATTGTTTTGTGCATTTCTTTTATACGATTACATGTGCATTGTTTTTATTTTAATATTTTGTTTTTATTTCAACAAATGTGATGATTTTGCAAGGATATTATTTTTATTTATAAGGTAATTTGAAAGGTAGAGAGTAATTGTCGTTATTATAGGGTCGGCTGGCAGTATAAGGTAATTTGAAAGGTAAAGAATAATTGTCGTTATTATAGGGTCGGCTGGCAGCAATTGCTGAATCAGCATCGTTGGGATCGTCGTCGGTTTATGGTCCGGGAACTGTATTGGCTGCATTTCCCAATTGGGAGAAGTGCAAACACCTTTATTGCACTCTCAGAGCGAAAACATTACGCAGACGATTGAAGAATGAGTCGTTTGATCCACAACGAATCGCCATCGATCATCCAGATAGGTATGAAAATTTGATTACTCTTTTTATTATATCGAGTGGTAATATTATCGTTTTTAATAGAATGCTTAAATAAGTATGTTTTAGGCCTGATTCACATGCACCAAGAAACGGTGTCGATGAAATATCGCAATTCGATGTTAGTGAACCACCTCGTCCTAAACGACCACGCTTCATACATAATATGTTTGTTTTCATTAAATTAAATTTTAAATTAGAAGTTTTTATTAAATTTTATTAAATTATGCTAATTTGAAATCTTTTATTTATTTATTTTTTGCTAGCATTCTTATGACTATTAAATTTGATTGGTGAAATAATCTATTTGATTTGCTTTAGCGATCAAACTCCATACGAATGATATCCCATACGAATGATTAGAAATTACAACATTATATATTATGAAATCTTAGGTACAGCTTTTATTACTGCTTGGAGTTTGAATTTGATAGATTTTCTTTACTATTTGGAGTTGAATTTAATGAATCTTTTTTTGCTACCTAAAGTTGAATTTAATGAGTAAATTTTGCAGTGATTATAATATATTGTTGCCATTTAATGGCGAACATAGTGACGATGAATATAGTGGTTTTATTGGTGAGGATGAGATAACCGGAAATGAATTCGACGAGGATTATATCGATGACGAATTGGACGACGAATTATATGAGAAGAAACTCCACGAGGATATTGATGAAAATATTGAAGTGGTGGAAGGTGAAGAGGAAGTTGTCACTTCGATTTCATCACCTAAAAGTGATCGTCATATGAACACGACCAGTGAAGAAGATAGTACATCAATAGCAGTTGAAGGTAACTTAAGTGCTTTATTTTATTTGAATTTTGGGCTTTATTTTTTTCGATAAGTGGGATTAAGATTAGAAAATATTCCCTTAAAAAAACTCTCATTCAAGTTTTTATTTTTATTTTTCTTTTAATTTTCTAAATTTATCGAATTTTTGTAGCTGAAATGGGAATTATTTAAATAATAAGGTTTATGCAAATGATATATACTAAAATAAAAAAGAGTATTTTTTTATTTAGAGGATTATTGATGTATAAGCGAACAGAATGAGAATATATACGTTTTTGTGCTATAGATATATATAGATTTTCTTCGATTATGCCGATAATAGTTCAGTTTATTCGTAAGATAACGTGAAGCATTTCAGAGCACATTATAACGAATGCTGAAGGGGAACATTTACTTTCACGAGAAAGAATTCCGACGTGTGTAACGGATACAATCGATGCGAATGTTACCGTTGATGTGGATGGCGAGAAGGATCAAAGAAAGAGATCTATACAACTACGTAGACAAGTTGTTTCTTATGATAACGCTGAAGCGATATTCGATACGAGGCGATCACAAGGATTGGAACCATCGTCGGCATCCTCGAGACCTAGGTAGTTGGTTATTTTGCTATTGAGGAGAGAAGCGATCACTAATGGACGTGCTCGGAGTCTGGTATCGGGTAAAGTGAAGAATGCAATGTTTTGGATGGGTATGATTGATCGTTTGGATGCCATATATTTGAGCAGTAAGCTTATGTGGCCATTTAGCTAAAATATATATGGATTCTTGGCTTTTATAGTCAGTGGTCAAGTAGTGTTCGATACGCTGTTTAAATGCTTGGGTAAAGGTAGGAAGAAATTTGAAGTAGGTATATGGTGGATCAGTGATATATTTTAGGCGCACGATCAGGCCATCTCGCAGATTAAGTCCTACACCGCAGACGTCGAAATTGCCGTCACCGCAGACACCATTTGTTACTCTAAAACGACCGTCCTCGAAGCCTAGTAAAAGTAAGTGTTTCGTATTTGATTAGTGCATTGATCATATTTGCATTCTTTTTGAATTAGCGATTTTTTTTTTGGTTACTATGAGAGGCGGAAATTTTTGCAACTAATTTTTACATATAATTATTCTCATTGAATGCCTAAATTAAACTTGGAAATAGAATTATGAATTATTTAGTAGCCTTTTTTATAACGGTCGAATACGTAAAGGTAGGAAGAGGAAAGGTATCACGAAAATGCGGCAATTTTATTTTATTTGTTTTTTAAATTTTAAGCTTCTTATAAGGAATAATCATAAGAGTTTTCGATAAACCTTTAATTTAAACTTGAATTGTAGCACTTCGAATAAATATTTTGATTCACAATTAACTGATTTTATTTTTACAATTTATGAAGATCTGTGGAAGCGATGTTAATTTTTTATTTTTCAGCATAAGTTTAGAGCAGTGATGATAGGTGTCAGAACTTAAGCATCCAATTATAAAAGGTTTGCCAAGGGATTACGTTAATCTAATTTCAAATGCTAATCTTTTTCTTTTCATATCTTTAGACTAGATCAGTGATTGGATATAGAAGGCACGGATCAAGGATCGAGGTAAGAAAGTGGAGGGGAATGATATATAGAAGGTTCTTTATTTGTGTTGGCCATTTCAGATGGGAAATATACAAATGGTGAGGCAGCTGAAAAACTACGTCAAATCGAACGATTGATAACTGAATATAATTCACGTAGTGATGATAAACTCTCATCGATATTGGTGAGACGAAATGGGAGAATGAAAATGTTTGGTAGTAAGGCATTGATTACCGCTTCAATTCATTCCTCTTTATGGCAATCTTTGAGGAATGCCATCGATAGAGAGGAATTATTCGAACACAACGAGGTTAGTGGAATGAATTTTTGTTTTCATATTTCATTAAGAAGTGGGGATTTTACACTTAAATTGTAACTGATTTGAGGTGATAAGCTGATTGATAAGGTGCTGATCCGATAGGAAGGTGGGGATACGGATCTCAAGTTAAGGAATAGTTTTCTTGTCTGGCTTCCTTACTAATGCTGCTAAAAAAAAAAATTGTTCACAGTGAAGGTTTACCTGAGTTGTGAATATTTTGCATTATAATATGAATATAATCCCTTAAGTTTGTTACGATTTCGTTGTATTCCCATACCGATTATCAGCTTTCAAACTCTAAAACAACAATTGGTAGCACCTTTGAAACTCGGCTACCAAAATGAGTAAAAATCATCGCCATGCAGTAATATGGAGTATTTAGGTTGAACTATAATTTCTGATTTTAAAAAAAATAATACAGAGAATTTATAGGTGATGTCGTTACCGTTGATGAAAATTCGAAATGAATCTGAGATCGATGCAATGCACGGTGCAAAGATGCGACCCCTTTTAAATGACTTCATGGTGCATGCACATTACCCATTTCCACATTCGTTTGTGGCGAATCAAGCACCTGCCTATTGGCCTTCTGATATCCGCTATTGTGATCCGAATAAAGAGGATATCAAATTTACGAATATTTCACGACGACCACGTAAGATAGCATCATATTATTTTTTTTTCAAAATTAATTTTGGGATTGGGGGGGGGTTGGGAGGAAGGGGAGGGGAGGGGGAGGAATCTGTTAGCCCACTGCGCAAAGGTGATGCAATTGATCTGGCTTTAAACCTCATCATTTAGATATATAAAATGCATAGTTGTTTTTACGATAACTCGAAATTGCAATACAAATTAAAGATATAAAAGGCAATGAAATATTTCGAAAATGAAGTCTAACTGGAGTATACATGCTTTTAAAATATATGAGAACTTGTAATTTAGAACCTGGTGCTGATGTTTTTTTTTTGGAGGGAGGGAGGGGGAAAGAAATTCGACATGTTATTTTTAATGAGGTAAGAAATCGTTTTTAGATTTGTGTTTTGGATTACTCCTGGAATTTTTTTTTGTTTTATAAAAAAATTTGAATATATGAAATAATTTTTTTTTTGCAGATTATCGTGTATTTAATTCAGTTATTGAAGGCCAACGAAATGTCCTGAAATATGCTTATCAATATTATAGAGAGTTTCTGTTGGAGCATTTCAAAATCTCTTCTATACCCGGTTGGTCTACTGTTTATTTCAAAATGCTGCTGATTTGAGCATATCTTTTTTTAGTTGTTATTCTAATTGATAAATGCTTTAAAATATCATCGTAAAAAAATATTTTTGAAAATATTTAAAGCACGATATGTGCGTTCACACGGATGCGTTTTACTGTTTTTTATGTCTCATTTATTGTCGAAATATTTTCAAGGTTTCGAGAGCGATTTACCAGTAGAGGAATATTGCGATAGCAAGGATGATATGGTGGTGAACGATACAGATTTCATTACTTCTGAAAGTACGGAACCTCCCGTCGAATATGGTTCGATTTTTCGATATTTATATATATTTGCCAATTTTT
>QEWY01000586.1:44556-102659 GCA_006503575.1 Baylisascaris schroederi | reverse complement strand
TTTTTATTTTTTTTTTTGTTTTTATTATCTGTAATTTTTGATTGCTTTGGGTAACTTTTTTTTTCTTAGAAAGTGCTTGTCCAGAATGTTTTTTTAAATATTCTTAGGAAGAAATGCTTGTCCAGAATGATACTAGTGTTGGATTGATTTCAAAGAAGAGCCTAAATAAAGAGGGCTATTTGAATTGTTATTTGATGTATTGAATCATCTAATTCATAGGCATCAATACTCGTCTTGAAGCGATCAAGGCGGTACTTAGAAATATTCGATGGTTTCATGTAGAGAAAATACTCAACGAAAAACTCCGTATTGATCAACATCCGTTGGATATTATGTGGTAATTTATTTATTTATTTATTTATTTTTTATTTATTTATTTATTTTTTTTGAGAGGGAAATAAGGGAGGTGGAGGTTTGAGGACAATTTGGAATAGAGTATTAACTGAAGTTAAACTTCTGTTGGTTTACGCTTTATAAGAGGTATTTTATTTATTATATTTGTCTAAAGTATTTATTATATTTTGAAACTCATTCTGCTGCCAAATAATTTCTAATCAAATATGCAAATGGATTTCATGAGGTCTTCCCCCTACCCCTAACTCCCTCCCCCACCTCAATCCCCGACTCAATTCACCCCTCCTTACCTAAGACATTACTCTGTAATTGGCCTTACCTTTCTCGTACTAGGTTATTGTGTTACTGAACATTCGCTTCAATTTTACGATCGCATTTTTATGTATCTCTCAATTTTCCAATACTATTCCACGATTTTCTAACATAATGTCAGCACTATTCTTGCAGTAAACGTGGAACAATAAACTCGGATACGGCGAGTGTCGGAAATGAACGAGTATCAAGGAAAACATGTGAAGGATCGGAAGAGATCTTTCGAAGGGCACACTCATTACCGAGGTAGGATACCTTCCAGAATGATCTTTGTTTCTTTGAGGAGTATCCACCTTTTGAGGAGAGGGAAAGTGAGTAGATAGAAGGATTTAAAGGTAAAATGCTTCACAAATCCAATATTAGTAAAGGATAGGCCAATATAGGAGGATTGCTGTGTATTTTTAATTTTTATTATTTTCTACTTATATTTACAGGAGATTTGATGTTTATGCAAGGTGAATATTTCCACGAAAGTTGAGATATACTCAAAAAGTTGATATTATGCTTATTAATTTGGCACCTTTGAGCGTTTATATGTTTGCATTTGTTATTTCTTTGACTTATCATTGTAGAATGAGGTTATTATTAGACATATTAAGCTGAATTGTAAACGATGACTTAGTCAGTCGAGTGTCCTGATATCCAGTAAATGACCGCAGCTCTTTTTCAGGATGTCGGATTTGCATAGACCACAACAATCTATGAAAGGGTCATCGTCAACCCAAGACGTCATACTCAAGGTTAAATTTTATGAAATCAAGAGCAGAAGATAGGGGAGAAAGACATCTTAGAAGTACTTTTTCAGATCGGTTTACCAATATTCTTTTGGTTTTCTTAAATCGCAGCTGAAAAATGCTTTTATATATTCATCTAATATAGGTAGGCTTAAGCATTGTTTCTGATATAAACAAAAGTGAAAGGTATACGCATTGATTAGGTGTTGATATTTTTCTTAAGAAATAAGGTGAGGGTATATTCGAATTAGAAAGCCTATTAGCAGCTGTTTATGCATTCGCCGTTTGCCATTGATATCTATGTGATAGTAGGTGATAAGATTGCTGCATACTTCTTTCTGATAACATACTCCAGATGGGATAAGGCTCGATTTGCCGCAGTTATTGGTCTTTTGATTGGTGTATACTATGAGGGTTGAATATTTGAGATGAGGGAAAATTAGTGGTTAAATTGTGGGCTCATAATATGACGATAAAAAGTTTCAAAGAACGGCAGAAGCAGAAATAGATTTTACGTGAAACTTTTCAGGTTTTTTGTCGTTGCGGTGGTAATAGAGAGGTATTATCGGAAGATTGTCGTTATTGTGATCGGTGTGTGCGATGCTTTCATGAAAAATGCCTCCCACTAAGGGAAATGGATCGCTTTTTATTATGTACTAAATGTGCCCCCCATTATTGAGATTTTTTTTTGTGCCTCGATTTTTAAAAAATAATTTTAATTTACTTTACCGGTGTATTATATTCCCTCGTTTTCTTTTTCTTTTTTAATTATCGTAGAATCATACTGATTCTGATCGACTCTAATTTTATTCGGAATCTTTCCATTTCGAATTCACTGCTAAAAATTTTCTTGCTCATCTGTTTTTAAAAAATTTCAATAATCTTTTGGGCACATTTTTATAGTCTATTAATTTGATTTTTCGCTCAATTTTGTATAAAAATTAATGTTTATAGAAACTGTTGTTATGCTGGTCGATGTACTATTTTTTTTAAAATATATAATAAAAAATATTTTCGATAATCAATCAATAAAACGTTGCCGATGAAGATATGAGACGAGTAACGGATAGTTATCTTCCTAGCTATGATAACCTAACATCAGCATTAACCTTTGAAAATATTCAAAATTCATCTGGAAGAAGTGATATCTTCTGGTCTTTTGCCTATCTTATCTATAGCAGAAAGTTGCACCTCTTTACCCTATCGTCATAGCGGTAAAACATCGAACGGGATTTCCGTTAAGGAACTTACTGAGTGGATTTTGTTGGATTTGAACTCGAGATCGAGATGGATGAGAACATCAGGTAGCTACAACTAGGTGGTCAGAGATGTGATTGTCTAGAAATAGTTCGATCCTGATCGAGGATTCGAACTCTTGAGAGTTGTTATGTTATTCACATCACCGCTTTACAACGGTGGAGATGGTGATCAAGTCGTGCTGTCGGTAGTACAGTGCTGATACGAGATTGTCGAGTGGGAGACCCCACCTTCAGTGAAAAATTCCCCCCGTCTCCCTCAGGGAGGTCAATCTGCGGTCCAGGACCCTCTACCACATTAAAAAAAAAAACCTTTGGTCGAAAAGGCCTTGATGAAGGTCGTTTCTCCGAGAGGGATCGCGTGCCATTCTAGTCGTAGGAGCAAATATTCCTCGTTTTACCACTTGTTGCAATATCATAAGGTGTGGTCATGAATTCGAAGTTGATCCTGGCTTTTTTTTACTCTTGCAATTTCATTACTAGTAAAAATATTGGTGCTGTAAATAGTACTCAGAAATTAAATCAAAATTGATGCAATTGGTGCAAACGTTATAATCGTCAACTGGTTGAATTGATTTGCTTGAAGTAATTAGGCCTTAACTCAAGCTAAAGATTAAGCTTATAGCTAGGAGTAGACTTAAGGTTAGTCTCAGTCGACCGATATCAATGACACTTGAAGTTTAGTAAATGTTTTGAGAAACGATAAAATTACCTGCTCACCGCCTAACTTCGTTTTCTTCCATTTCCTGCTCCATTCTTCCCTCTCTCTTCTCTTCTTATAAGGAGAACGGGACGCTATGGAATTTCTTAGTTCCCACAACACCTTGGAGGGGATAGACCTCATTACTTAAGTTATTAGAGTTTCTATAATCGTTTCCAAAGTGTCCTACTTCATTAGTTTTGAGGCCTGGAGTCTACGGCCTCCAGTTTATTTGTGCTTATGGTGGAGGAAGCTTATAGGTCAAGGTAGGGTTTATACCCTAGGGCAAGGTCCTTAGTTCATTCACCGTCCTTAGAAGTCGGCATATATTTGAAGGGAGGGCTTATAAACCGGGGGATACGGTGCATATGCTAATGAGCGGTTGATTTATAGGATGGGTGATACAGAGGGAGTGGAGGTCATAAAAATGACACCAAATGAGGAGAGACGAATTGTGCAGGTGGACCCAATCGACAGGTACTCCGCCTTCATAGTGAGGGTATGTTTTTTTTTTTTTCGAATATTATTTATCGTCAAATGCAAGTGACTGTGAAGGTAGTAGGTGTTATTAATAATTCTATCGTATGTATTAGAATGTCGCTTCTTTGATCAGCTATGTTACGGTATTCCGGAGTCGAGATGTCATAACTCAGCTCTAATACGGAGCCTTACCAACTTATTCGACTCCGACAGAATCGAAGTAGATGAATAGAAGAGGTATAGTAAAGTTATAAAAAGTGTACATCAGAATCCTCTCCTTTCTTTGTTGGTGGGTTATCTTTGTTCAATCTGGTTGATACCATTTATTTATGGACCCTTTATTTATCTATTTCTTACTGTTTTATTATTTGTTTTTTAATTTGCTGGTAAATCATTCAACAAAAAAGAACACTTAAGTGCTTTCGTTGAATTTTACTGTTGATAGCCGACAATTTATGAAATAAATGAAACTTAGAGAAAATATGAATGATTTTCTATGCTGATATTACCGTTACAAATATAATTAAAATTAGTTTTTTTAAAGGGTACAATCATTGGGACGGGCCTTGTCGGTTTGGCGCTCTTTTTTCGACACTCAAGATTGGTTAGTTCAATGATATTTTCTTGATTTTGACGTCGATTTATTTTAATATCGCTAACGTTCATTGTAAAAGCAACGCCGCAAATGACCAATGGTCGCGCAACGCCGCAGATGACCAATGGTCACATTATAGAATAGCCGTCTTCGCACATTTCTAATCCATCTGGCCTAAAACACTGGAACCATGGATGACCGGTCTTGTTCCTAAACCATCAGCTGTGAACATATATATATGTATACATATACATATACATATATATATATATATATATATATATATATATATATATATATATATAAGTATATGAAGAGGCGCACACCACTTCTACCTTAACGCAATCTATATATATGATTTTAGTTCGTACGATTCGACAAGGCGGTACATATACCCGATGAGATCGTGAAGAAAGAGCTCAAACTAAGAGGCAAAGTTCGGGAAGTGCTTCCGTCTGGAGTACTTAAAGTAGAGCACCAACCAATGATTCAAATCCCACGCATTCTATCTTTCCGGAAAGCTACCGAGGTTAGTGCTTCTTTCGACCAATCATCCTCTCTGCATCAGCTATATTTTATGCGGCTTTGATTTCTTTAATATTTAAGTGTTTTATTTTGATGGTGTTGTTTTTCTTTACAACTTCATATTTTGATATGTCAGTTTTAATAATGTAAAATATGAAATTTTATTGACAACTTGCCAAGCTTTTCCGCTAGCGTTTTTTATTTATTTAGATATTGGCAAATACGAGTAGAGATAAGAGCTGAGAGATGATGAAAGAATGTGAAAGGAGGAGTTGAATGAAAAAATTTTTATAGTTTACTAATGGATTCGAGTTTTCTCTTGCATAGCATCGAGAAAATTTTTTACATTCTGTAAAATTTATTAACTCTACTGTAGATGTCTATCTGTTGTCTACGTTGTCTGTTGGATGAGGGGAAAACGAAGGGAAAGGATGTTTACTGTGTGTACTTTTCTTTTTATTATAGTACCACTTCAAAAATATTTGAAGTGGTACTATAATACCACCACTGTATCTCCGATCATAGAAGATAAAAGCCCCGTATTAAATCTCCCTACCATCATATCACAGTCCTGGAGATTGTGCTTTGATAATAGGACACGGCTGTGCTCGTTAGTGATAAGCCAATTTGAAAATGTGTTGAATGAAACAATAAACACGTTATATGACTGTCCCCTTTGTTAATCAATCATCGCAAAACTTTTTTTAAAAAAAACCAACTTTATTTTTTATAAACTTGTCAACAATATTGTTAATGCTAAAAACTTCGACATTTTTAAAGGAAAGAATGCGCTAAGCGTAAGCAAGGGATAGACATAGCCCGAGGCGTTTTTAAAGGTTCTTTTTTAAGGACTGCCGTTTGCTTCCTTCAAAACCTTTCAGCATTTCAAGGATTTTTCAATCGTGATTGATGACGTTTTATGTTGTAGCCTAGACCACTAAGTATTCGGCTCGCAGGTGTTAATATTTCGCCGGCTGGTGCCAATTTCCTTGCCAAAGATTTGAGGCTGCAAGATAAGGAGATCAGTTTCACAATAGTGAAACCGATCGATGACCAATCTGATATAATCGATGCGGATATCACCCTGAAAAAGGTGAACTTATCATTGACTATGCGGTATAATATTCAGCGTTTTTTTGTTTGAAGTTTTATTTACAGCTGTTGAATGATGAGAATTAATAGTATTGTAAGGTAATGATAAGGTTGCAGTATTACCTAAGATGAATAGTAGTTATTAATTAAGTTATTAATTCGATCCTAAGGAATTTCGATAAGTGCTTCGGTGTCTTCTTAGTAATCGATCACCTGTTTTTAATAAGAGAAAGAAAAAGATGGATAGGTTCATATTTAATGTTTTGAAGGGAAAGAATCGAAGCGGACAAATGTAGAAACTTTGCAGGGCCCTTTTTATTTTTATTGAGAGACTCGTTTATACTCGATGATGTTGGATCGGCTGGTAAAGCCAAAAATGTCGGTTTCAACTATGAGCCTACGTGGAACTTTGGAATAACGATAAGATAATTACGCATTGTTCCGGAGGGAATTTTTGTGAAAAACGAGGAAATTGGTCAAAATTTCTTGTAGCAGAGTGAGAAAATATGATTTTCTACATTTTCTTTATAGAGAAAATACAAAATATTTATAAAAATTCCTAGAATTTTCTTTCCTATTCAGGTGAAATGATAAGAAAGTGAAGCTAATCGCTTCACAAGTGCTCTGTTCCATTTCTTCCTCGTCGACGTATAAATAAATTCTACTTGATTATGAGGTGAATGAATAAAATTTGCAGAATGCATTCTTCCATACTAACCTCAATGTTGATTTGGTCCGTAAAGGGTACGCAAAAGTACCGGCATTGAGCCAGGCTGAGCATATGAATGCTCTCCAGACGATTCCAGCATATTCGAGACTTGTATCGCGACTGCTAATGTCGGAAAAGGTTTGCATTCTTATTGATTTTTTTTCATCTTATTGAAAAATTTCCAAAGAAACTCTCCGACCTTTCATTTTTTCATTTTTATTTTTCATTTCATTTTTATTTTTCATTTCATTTTTATTTTTCATTCATTTCATTTCATTTTTTCATTCATTTTCATTTTTCACCTTTCATTTTTTTCATTCCAAAGAAACTTCATTTTTCGAATAGGATTTCATTTTTATTTATTCATATCTAATGGGGGGAAAATCGATGCGCTATTGATTTTAGGGTGATCTGATTTGAACTTTCGAATAGTTTAGTTATACAGAAGTTAAAAATTTATTAAAAACTTGACCTCGACTTGAGGGGAGGACAATTTACTTTCTAACTCCTATCCTGTTTTTCATCGAGCACTCACATTTCGGACCTCAGCTACTTATCTTTTTCTTTAGTCTATGTATTTTTACTTAATAGCATGAGATGGGATGATCTCATTGAGGATAGTTATCTGGATATCCATTCAGATAGCGGAGCGACGCGGAGTCGGAGTCTGGCAACGAGATACATGGGTGGAGTCGGTTGCAGCATACCCGTCGCAATTCACACAAATGGTCAAATCGTCGGCACTTGCGAGATTCGCGGTTTGTATTGCTTTATGCTTCCAGGGTATTTTATTTATCGGTTAAGAATTAAGTTAACAAACCTGAATTGAGATCAGTTGGGTTTTTTTTCTTTTAGAGAGGTTAAAATGATAACCTTTGATATCATCACTAGTGGGAACTGAAAATGTCCTCTAGTCTCTTTACTGTATCTGTGATCGAACGAGTGGTCGTTGATATTAGCAAGGCACTTAACTTGTTAGATTCTAATTCAGGATACAGATGGATGGATAGGCGTATAAGGTTATGAATCGGTATAATATAGCAAGTATAAATAATACCAGAAGAACAAGTATCCTCTTTGCTGTTTCTATAAATTTTACCCCCAAATTTGCTGCCTTATAGGTAATATGTTGAGCGTGGTTTATTGGTGAATTTTTATTAGTGGTTATTGTGGCAAAGAGTGGTATAATTTGCAGGTATTGGTTGGTATAATTTGCATATTGGTTGGTATAATTTGCAGGTATTGGTGGGTATGGTTGGCAAAGATATGACACTGAGTGGGTATCGTCTCTTACAACAAACCTATCAGGCGATGATCGTTTTTTATGGCTATCTACTTCATTTATATCGTGTTTTTGGTGTTGCGGTCGACAAGATGACTCTTTTATATAATAATGCGAAGCAGAAGATTAGTAGACGCTAGGTTCTTTTTTTTTATTTTAAATTTATGCATACAATAAAGGGGAGAGAATAGGAGGAATGGAAACTTATCGGGAATGATCTAACTGGAAATATTGAGACATATCCGGCGGATGGATTTTTCCTTCTCGTGTATTCTTGATGCTGTTTATAACATATGGGATTGTAAATGGCTTACTGTATCGATTTTTTATAAGCCCATGGGTTTCTAAGAAAAACTCTTTTGAGGGCTCCGATAGATTTTAGGAAAGACTTTCCTGTATATTATTTTTGTTCGTTGATCAAGGGGAGATGGTACTGCGTAGAGTGATGATGCGATCGGTGTTCGGCGCGTTTTTTTTTTACTTGGTGACCGTCGTTTTTTTGTTGCTCAATTTTAGTTTTGATGTTGCAAAGCAGTTTTCTACATCGATTAGGTTTTACTCATGTTTTTTTAATATATTTTTTTTAGAGTTGGATTGTTTCTTTAGCTTATGGCCTATGACCAATTTGTTTGTTCAAAGTAATAGTTACGAGTTTTCTTTAAATGGTTTTGCGAATAAGTACTCGATTTTATCTCAAATTTATTAATGAGTGAAATAAAATCGATGTTTGATTTGCATATGTTATTGGAATTGGTATGTTTATTAATATGCAAATTTTTCCACTCATTTAGCGGAAATATATAATTTTTTTTTTTATTGATTGGAAATATGAAAATGTTGAATGGAATTTTAATGGTCGATCTGTCGATTAGTATTAGTTGTAAGTATTATTGAGGTTATGAAACGTTTATTTGATCGAAGAATTCTATATTATTATTCATATGCTCGTATATTTCATTGTAATTTGCGACAAAGAGTGTGCAGTGAATTTTTTTTTTTCTTCAAAATACTATTGTTTAATTCTATGATATATATTATAGTAAATGGAATAGAATTTCATTTTTATTGATTTTTTGTTTGTTTGTTTTTTGTTTTTTTTTTAAATTACTGCATTTACTCAATAAATACGAATTCGAAGTAAATGATCAACAATCAATCACATGCCATCTATCGAATTCGATTAGATATTTGAATATAGTGTTGATGAGAGTAAATAGGTATATTATCAGTTATGTTGTCGACTGATTATGAAAATCCACGTAGGAGAAAGTAATACAGCAAAGAACTTAATAATAAAGAAATATTATTCGTTCAAAAAAAAAACACATTTCGGAAATGTGTTTCTAAAATTTTTATGAAAATTTTTTTAATGATCTAAAAATATAGGTCGATCACTAATAAGCGAAAAACTTGCAAAAATAAAAAAATAAAAATAATTGTAATGTTAAAAATTTAACTCTTTTTTTTCATCAGTTAATGTAATTGATATAGATAAGAATAAATACCTCCAAAAAAGATTTAAAAAAATAGTCTGTAGAAAAGGTGGTAATTTCAAGAAAAATCCACCACCTGTACCAACTTAAAATTTATATGAATGGGCTAAAGTTGTTTGGAAGCACTGATTTGGGCATTTAAATAGGCAACTATATAGATCAAGGGGTATAATCCATAGTCAATATAACCTGGGCAGGTGAAGCAAAACTAACACTAGAAAAATGAAGTTCAGGTAGAGAGTAAATAAATACCTGGAGAGTTGTCAAATTTTCAGGTGGTAATAGGGTATAATGGTTTTGATTTAATGTTTTATAAATGGTACGCATTTCTATAATATTGTACTGTGTTTTTATGGTTTAACCATGTTTTTGTATACCTTTGCTATCCTTGAAGATTAATGAACAATCACTTGATTGAACTGTTCAACGTATAGGAGAGGGGTGCACTTCTAAGAAGAAAGGACTGTGAGGTGATATAACTTTCAGTATCAAAAAGTAGTTCATCAACNCAGCAAAACAGGTCTTTTCCAGAAAAAAAAATTTTTAATATTATTTTATTATATTTTAATATTTATTGCTAATTTATGAAATTAGTTGATCAGATCATATCCCTTCTTCTGGTATGATTTTTCATTTATTTTTAACCTATATGTGAACGAAATTATATCAACAGCGGAATGCAATCAGTATAACGAAAATAGAAAAAAACATGAAACGACTTTTACAATATTTGTGATAGTTTGCCTACTAGTTTTCTAATTCTTGGCAAAAAATTCCGGAACCGGAATTCCATCCCCGGTAATTTCAACTGGTATAAACCAGGTTAACAAATGAGTATCAAACAAATTCATTTCTACATAAGGAAAGATGAACGTTTAAAGCATCTATCCACATGTCATATTATGTACGTGTATCCCAGGTAACGCTTAGACAACAATATTCAAACAACGCAATTTAAGCAGAGGTATGCACAAGATACGGATATTCTGTTGTATAAAAAGACTTAAACAATAATGAAAAAAAGTTTATTTAATACGATTCTATTATTTATATTTATATCGATTTACTATTTTAGATGTTGAATAATATTTTTATGCTTTCAATTTTGATTTTCTTAATGAATTATTCAACAGGTATTATATTTATTATGAATTTTTACGATATATATATAGTTTGAAAATACTATCAACGTGTATGATTGTCATTAGAAGTATCAATGACTTGAAAGGAACTCTTTTTTTTTAAATTAGAAGGTTTTGGAAAGGTGTCTAACGAAGACATGATTCGTTTCTAGGTGACGTCATATAAGACATGATTCGTTTCTAGGTGACGTCATATAAGACATGATTCGTTTCTAGGTGACGTCATATAAGACATGATTCGTTTCTAGGTGACGTCATATAAGACATGATTCGTTTCTAGGTGNTAGATTACCGGGTAAGGTGGTTTTTTTAAAATACCTCATAGATTACCGGGTAAGGTGGTTTTTTTAAAATACCTCATAGATTACCGGGTAAGGTGGTTTTTTTAAAATACCTCATAGATTACCGGGTAAGGTGGTTTTTTTAAAATACCTCATAGATTACCGGGTAAGGTGGTTTTTTTAAATACCTCATAGATTACCAGGTAAGGTGGTTTTCTTTAAATACCTCATAGATTACCAGGTAAGGCGGCTTTTTTCTTCTATTATAATCACTTTGAAGTATAGATATCGTGAAGAGATGGTGGGAATGAGCAACCAGGTAGAGAGGCATACCTGTAATAGGTATTACACCCCCATATTGGCAATCATTGATGATGATCGAATAGTTAAAGTACCTTCGAAAACAATAAGACTTTCAGAAAAAAGTTTTAGATAATCAAATTTTAGGAAGTGTTTTGTATGTTGCTGTTTTGAAAATAAAATAAACAATAAACTTCTTCTCGGAGGTCTTCCTAAGCAGTGAAATCAGTATGAAGTACTTTGAAAAAAATAAGATGACTCCGATTCCAGTGAGCTCCGTGATTCAGACTATCGACTCCGGAGTCTAACTCTTAAAATACGAGTCACCTTTTGGAATCACTTAGCATTATTCAATTGTAAATATTTTCAGTGATCGAAGGATTACATCGATCAATACATTCACTCTCACTCGAATCAATTCGTACCTTAAGAGCGGCATTCAGATCAGCCGATGTTGAACAAACGGGTCTTCTTGGAAAGAATACTCTTCTTAAATGTCTTGCTGAGGTTATTCCCGATGTAAGTATTTAAGTTATTTGTCTTTGCACCGTCAACGAGGGTTCCAATTTAAGGTCATTTCAAGGATTTATTTATTTATTCATTTATTCACTTATTTATTTATTTATTTTTTTCATTTTTTTGCTGATTTTTCGCCTTGAAATTTCATAAATGGTTGATAGAAAAGTTTCCCCTATATTTTGGCATTTTAGGCATCTCATGTGGGCTCTCCATGGCGGCGATTTCTTGACACTATTTCAAAACCTAATCAGGTATTCCCCTATGTTGATCTCATTCGTTTAATAAATGCTGCAAAACATGGCGATCAAGGTGAAGGGTATGGTACTTCTTTTATTATTGGATTTCTTTTTTTTCTGATTACTGTAGTTATCCACTATGGTAATTAGCACTAAATATTAAGAAATTTTTAACATTTCCATATTTATTCATTCAAAATAATTAAATTTAATAATTCATATTCAATATCATCGTTTTTGTTTAGAGTAATTAACTAAGAATCAAACATCAACTATGGATTAGTAGACGGTTGACACAGTATTCATTTTTGTACAATATACAGTAATATAGCAGATTTATACGGTAATAAATATACAGTAACAATCATTTTATTCTTCCTTATACATTTTTGCTCTTTATTATATTTTCTATTTATTTATTTTATTCTTTTGCACTATATGTATAATTTTTTATGCTTTATTTATATTATTTTAACTTCTCTTCATTAAACTTCAATAAAGCTGGAAGATAGTCAACATAAAAAAGACACATTTATTTTCAGGCCTTCAATTGAAGAAATCCTTTCACTACAAAAAAGTGCTCTCATACAGACTAGTGGAGAATCATTGCGTCGTGTTCATTCCGAAAAGCTACTCTTTGAACGATCATATGCAAAGATTATTATCGATTTGGAATTATTGATTAGTAAATCGAGCGATCAAATCGATATTGATCGATTGAAATTGGCCACTCATCAGGAAATGATCACTGTTAAGGAATTTATCGATATCTTATCGATTTATGGCGTTGATAAGCTATTCGAGCCAATCATTGGACGTATTATTATTGCCTTTCAAGATGCTCAGGGGAAATTTAAGTTGGTTTTTTTTTTGTCTCTTTCCTCACAGTTGTTTATTTATATTGTTTATATTGTTTATATTGTTTATTTTATTTCATATAAATTATGAATAGGTATGCAAATGGGATCTTAACTCAAATTTCGAATAATTCAGAGCTACTTTTTCTTCTAAAAATTTAGGCAAAAACTTTTGATAACTTAATAAAACGTGAAGAAAAACTAGTTGAAAATTTTTTTCCACTGTTGGAAATTTTTTTCAGCTATTGAAGATTTTTTTCAGGTATGGAAAAAAAAATTTCATTTTCAGTTACAGTGATTTTGTGAAGTGCCTTGATCGTGTACAACCATCACTATTATTAAATGCTTCGACTAATTCTGCACCATTTTTATTACCATCATCGTCACTTGCCTCCGAAAAACCTCCACTTGGAGTATGAATTTTAAAATTCAATTATTCTCTTAGTATCTTTTTTTTGAATAATATGATCATTGATTGATTTATTGATTTATTGATTTATTGACTTATTGATTTATTTATTTATTGATCGATTGATTTATTGATTGATTGATTGATCGATTTAGGAACTTACCTGTATGGGATTCAGGGTCTTACCTATTTGCTCCATATAATTTATGAATTAGCTACTTCCGATGTTATTCGTAAAATTTATAATTGGTACTGAAGAGGATTATAAAAAATTTAAAATCTTTGATATTTACCGGATATCACTGTGTTCCTGATTCAGGATGACAAATAGGAGCAATTCCTGGATTTTTGTTTTCAGGAAAGGTTGTAGGGGGAAGGCGAGAGGAGAGGAGGAGGGAGTGATAGGAGGAGATGAATACTTGACATTTGACTTAATTTGCATAAATAGACGTAGAATAAGTGATCAACCAATTTACAAATCATAAATTTGCATCATTAATAATAATTTTTTTCAGCCGATTCTAAGTGCTGAAAAAGAACAATCGGGCACTTCTAAATGGAGCGATAAACAATGGGAAGATTTTTGTAAGTAATTCATTTATTATATTAAAATTTTAAAAAAATACTTTTTTTCTGAAAATAAACAAAAAAATTTCTTTTAAATATTTAAATTACATTCAAATATTTAAATATATAAACGAAAAAAATATTCAAATTTAAAGGAAGTAATCGTATCATCATTGAAGGAAAAAATTCTAAATTCAAACAATAAATAGCATTTTAAATATGAAAAATTGCAGCTGTTGAATCGGCAAATCGCATTTTTAAAAGTTTATTGATGCATAAAATGCTCGTAATTTATATCAAATCGATAATGAGGTAATATTCACTTATGAATATTCAAATTTTCAGATATTTCAGCAAATTTGCATATCGTTATGAAACATATCCTTCAATGATTTTGCAAATAATAAGAACTTATAGTTTCTAGTATAGTATAAGCAAACGATTATCTTACATGTTTGCACTTTAAGAGTTTTGCAATAATTTAGAAGAGGGGTTTGGAAGGGGGATGGGGGAAGGGGGGAGGGAGGGAGAAGAAGACCTCTTCGATGCTTGGACTTCTGCCACTTATTTTCCTCCTTACAGTTCATTTATATGAGATAGGCAACTTCATTACTTCCGATACCACTTCCTCGAAAACTTTCCCAACCAGAGGAAGTCATCCAGTGTTTCGACCTAACCTTCCCACTGCTCCTCCTCCCCCTCCCCCTCTTTCCGGGTACATTGTTGCTTTTGATTATTTTCACCTAACTAATATTCATTATATGGTACCAATAATAAAATAAGTGCCAATAGAAATGAAAAAATTTAATTTTCAGATATGAAAGGCGACGATGAGGAATAACATTTGAATATATTTATCTAAGCAATATTTAATCAATTATCTTTACAACTACTTCATCAAATATATAGTGCTCATTATATTGCTGTCGTTTTTTAATACCTTCATATAAAATGTTTAGAATATGTTTTTTTGAAATTGTTTAATAAAATATTTGAACATTTCGAATTTCAGTATTTCATAGATCAATTCCTGAAATGTTTACATCACAAGATCGATATTTCGATCTGGTGGGGGGAGGAAGGGTGGGATAGGGCGGGGGTAACAAATCAAAACAATTAGAAATATTGTCGTTCTTTATAATTTTCATTAAGCATAGTCGTTCAAAGTATTGTTAAGTGGAATAGGGAATAGTATATTTCCAATGGTTGAAAGTTAAGTATGAAAGAAGGGAATCGATAAACGAAGACAATGATTTATTTCCTTATGAGTGGAAAAAATAATAATGAGTTCGAATTTAATGATGTAGAATAGAGAATATATATATGAAACGTCTATAAGATGAATTTTCAAAAGATGACGTCATAAAGGAAACACTAATCACCTTTAGAAGAGGTGGGAAAAGAGGAAGTAATAATTTCTTGATCATTTATGGGTAATTTATCCAGGTAAAAATTTCCCATTTCATGTAATTCTCATTTAATGTAAAGCATCACGATTCTCAACCGTTCTTTGAAACTTCGGGTATTCTTTATTGTGGATATCCGCTGCGCCTGGATATAAACGACCCAGTGAGATAGCAGTAAATAAGGATCGTAAGAGAGAACGTATTCCCCTTTTCAAATCATATGGCATAGATGAGTTTATCTTATGTATCTTTATCTTATTTTCTGATATAATACTTCAAATGCGGGGGGGAGGGGGTGGGGGGGGGGGTTCTATTTATTTGTGGTTCTATACACACAAGATTTTTTTGTTCTATACACACACAAAAAAGCTGCGTAATTAGATGAAACAAGGGGTGCATATCGTGTGTGGCAATAGCACGAAGTCGGAAATCGCTAATACATCACTAAGTAATTACATCCCGTCGTACACTCTCACTGAAGCTTCTCTCCACACACAACATCCTCAATCCTTACTCAACACTTGCAGTATTGGCCTAACCTGAGGGCAATATTGTACTATGGTGCGACTTTAGCTGCACCTCGAGATCGATATCCCGCTGTGGTGCGACTTCAACTGTACCTCGAGATTGGTACCCTGTTGTGGTGGGACCTTGGCTGTACCTCGAGGATGACCTCCAATTGTAGTGTAACCTTGGCTATACCTCGAGAATGGCATTATATTTTATTATGACCGTCGAAAGGCAACATTTCTTGTCATAGCTCGGTGACGTGATCGTTGTTTGTCGTGTTGGATTGAATAATCGAAATAACAACAAAGATTGAGTGGATCTAAAGGTGTTGGATCGATTAAGATGAGTATATTCGAATCGAACAAAACATCGATCAGTATGTTCATATGATCAACTCAATGAATTTATTCGATTATCTTTGAAGGAAATGAAAACAAATGCAAATTATGGGTGAGTTTATTTATTCTTAATAGATTTCAATATGTTGTTGCGTATTCTTTGTAGAAAAGATTTAAATTATTATTACTTCATTGAAGCAAAGAGGAAGAGGCAAAGGAGATTAAGTTGGCTACTACGGTTAAGTTAAGAAAAATAAAATAGATAACAGTAGGTGTTTGATGCAAATGCAATATTTTCGATTTTTTTTTTTACCCTCCACCCTCTTCTCTTATATTGTATAATTCCCCAAAATGCCGAGGTGAACTCTCGTAATCCTCTTTAAAGATTATTTAAGTGGAATAACGAAGATAAACCTTATATACTTGTGGCCATTGTAGATAAGATTGTGGAAAAGGTAGTTAAATGGGATCGATGCGTATGATGTGGGTAGCTGTGAAAACGTATGTCTGTGGGTTGAGAATGTAAAGCAGCTGTCTTCGTTTAGCATTCACCTCATTTTAACATCAACAATTCCCTTACATACTCACAACACTGCTTTATTCAATTATATATATATATATATATATATATATATATATATATATATATATATATATATATATATATATATATATATACATATATATATATATATATATATATATATATACATATATATATATATATATATATATATATANTTTGCATATATATATATATATATATATATATATATAGTTTGTCTTTTAGAAATATGACAAATACGTCTCCGATCTGGGAGGTAGCCTGGATCCAAGCTTGTTACTTAAATAGTTGGTTATTTACTGAAGGCGTATTTATCAGGAGGCGCAAATGTCTTGACGCTATTCCCTCATTTCTGTTTTCTTTTTTTTTACTTACGGAGGTCTATATCATGGCATAAATTCAAAATAAATGCCTTATTATGAGAGAGAAGTTCACAATTTACTCAATGACGAGGGTGGTATCTCATCTATTTTCTTCCCTTTTTTTCCCAGAAAAATGAAAAATTTAGAGTGTGGCTTATTTGTTGAAAGTAAATTATGTTCTTTCAGAAGTCGATTTTTAGTAATTATTGTCGCGATATTAGAGAGTTGTTTCAACACTAAAAAAAAATAACTCAACAATTTTTTTTAATCGAAAAGAAAATTCAACGGGTATATTCGCAGCCTATGAAATTTACCCGAAATTTCTTTTGGGTAAAGTGGAAATATGCCGAAGATGACAACCTAAAATATCTTATTTTTTCTTGTTTCTTGCTATTCTTTTCATTTATTTTACATACCTACCCAAACTTCTTTTTTAAAATAATTTTTACCTGAAAAATTTTCAGATAAAAATAAATACTACTTGAAAAAGTAGCCTAGTACCTGAAATTTGAACGAGATGGAGGGGGAAAATTCCTCAATTATTCACTCTTTGATTAAATCTCTTCTGCAAGTATAAAATATGAGTAATCAATTAGATAAAATATTAAATTAGCGTTGATTTTTGAATGGGTGACTCTAATAGACGCCAAACTTATAAAAAAAAAATCTACATTAAAAAGATTAATTAAATTATTTAGAAAAATTCGATTAAACTTAATAAATAATAAAATTGATTTTACCTTAATAATTAAATTGGTTACGAGTAAAGGGGGATGAACTTTAAGTGAGCAATTTTTGATTTGTTTTTTTTTGTTTTTTTGTTTTTTCCTTTCGAATAGGAAGTAATTAAGCGAAACATGAAGGCCTTCTCTTTCTCTTATTGCATTAAATTCTCCCCGATTTTTCTAATCATTGATGCGAATGTGCCATTTTTTATTCCTCATAACTAGTACTGCAATAACTCACTAATTACTATAGAAATTGTTCATCAATTATTATTAGTATTTATTAGTACGACTAAATTTTTTTTTTTTAATATATAAAATCTAGAAATAACGACTAGAAAATTTCAAAACTTATTAATAACTGGCGGAAATATTTTTTTTTTAGAATGCCCATGAGCATAGAAAAAACCATTTTTATTGAGATAGTTGAACGCTGAAAAACGATCGCTGAACGATCATTTCGAAACGAAATAAGGAAACCTCCATAAAAATTGATTACTTCTGTAGTTTTTCAATTCAAATTGGTCTTTAAAAAAATTTTTTTTAACCTATTTAACGACATTATTTTCACTTATATGAGTGCAGCTATCATTCTATTGACGTCAATAGTGATTGCATTCTTGAAAATTCGAAACATCGAAAAGAGCATCTATCAATTAGGACTTTAACCGAATGATGTATGTGGCATTCGAGAGTTTCGTTGTTGTTTTTTTGACCCTCAAGGGGTTATAGCTGATCTGATACGGTCATTATTTTAAAAAAAAATTTCAGCATAGAATTCCAACTTAGTTAGCATTGATTTCCGAGTATGTTTTAATGATACGCAATAAAATTTAAATAGTGTTCTTGATGAATGAAGTATGCAACATAAATATCATTCACTCTATCAACTAGCTTTCATTCCCTCATCATTTCCTTTCCCAAATTGACAGTCATCTGTCAATTAAATTACCTCATTCGTTTATCGTAGTTCTCCTTTTGGTTTCTTAGAAATTACTAACTTCGTTAATTACGAGTCGGAACGAATAATAATCGAAAATTTAAAGATATATAGATATGAGATAAATTTTCAGATGGATAAAGCTGATTTGCAACCATTAATGGAAGATTCACAAACGGTACCCGATATCGAGCTACTCGGTTAGCAACTTCTTTAAGTCTTAGCATATTCGATTCTCAACTCATATTCTTCAAATGAGAAACGTCAACTTAGCACCCCCTTTGAGAATCCCTTATTGTCCTCGAGAATCCCTTAATATCCTCGAGAATCCATTAATATCCTCTAGAATCCCTTAATACCCCCAAGAATCCTCCTTTATAGAATCTCATATCGGTTTACAGCTGGTAGGATATTGTTGAGGGGTAAAATGACTACTAAGGTCGCTAAGTCATCCACGAAGCAGATCCGGGCCTATCCTACTTGTTAGCTATGATGACAGGATGTATCCGTTTGATCGTCGTCTTACTTCCGCAATTCATCTGTCAATTATTTATTTATTTATTTAGTTATTTATTTATTTATTTTGATTTCTAATTTTGGTATCAAAAAAGATTAGCAAAAAAAAAAAATCATTCTACTCATATTATTGTTGAAATAGAAAACCAAAAATAAAAAATAAAAAATCATAAATGAGGTATTTGAGGCAAAATTTTATTGGAAATTCTTTCATAGAAATAAAACTTTGAGGTGAAATTTTGAAATTTATAAAATTTTGAAGTTTTATTTTTAGGTTTAATTTTCTTACTGAAATTTCTCTGATTAAACAACAATTTNGTTATAATCGAGGTCTTACGATATAAATATGTTAAATTGATATTTATTTAAAAGATTTATTTTATGTTAAATAAATAAAATTTAGATGATCATCTATCGGCAGCTCGTATATGGCCATGTCGTGTATGTGGTATTCTACTTGGTATATGTCATCTGTTAATTGGTATAGTATTATTGCTCTTTGATATCCTCACCAATAATATTTCGGAGACTGCATTCGCTATAACCGCTGCATTAGCGTTTATAATTTGCGCTTTATTCGCATTTATTGCAGCCAGGTTTATCGTTAATTTTTTTTTAAAAAAATTCGCTATATTCATAAGTTTTTATGAAATATTTTAATAACCTCATTTGTAGAAATTAAATAAATGGAAATATTTTTATATTTTTATCTCTCTCAACTTTTAATGGAAAAATTAGAAAACGAAAATTTTATAATTAAATTAAAGAATTTTTTTTTTTTGCAAATGAAGAATAACTTACTTTCCAAATTATTAAAGAAATGACACAAATTTGTGATTAAAATAAAATAATTGAGAATTATTTTTCAGTAATTAGAATTCCGAAGATAGAATCCAACAAATAGCAATGTTGTGGTAAACTCATTATGCCGGACAAAATGGGTGACAAAATATATACAGTAATGTCCAATTTTGGCAAAAATACCGGCCATATTAGTGATATAAGCAATTCTCCTCTATTTGAGAAGCGATCCATCCGTGGGAATCTTATTTCCGGAAGTCGAAAAACTCCTATAAAACTCTTCCTTAGATATCCATATCGTTCACCTGCATATCTATAGTGTTGCTACAAATGTGGGGGAACTAACTTTCACCATAAACAATACAACGAAACTACAACTCTAGAACAACGTATAATAGATTATAATAATACCAAATTGCATTGATCCCTTCTATATAATTGGAACTCCATTCATATCCATAAAATAGCTCCGAAACTAGCAAATAGCTCCGGAACAATAAATTATGAGCTCCAAAATAGTAGAATATAAAATCATACAAAAAATTGCATTCGTATAAAATTTTAATAAATCGAATAATAAAAATAAAAATAAAAAAATAAAAATAACCTAATAAGAAAAAAAAGAATTGATGATTTTTATAGACGATTAGATCGACCGGCACAATTACTTCTATTATTTTTTTCATTATTTGCACTTGCAATGAGTGCAACAATGTTTATTGAAAGTGCAGCAATAATCAACTACAATTGTGATCATGGTGACTGTCATGGACGTGAGAATATTGTTCATATTATATTACTATGTTTTGCACTTATTGAATGTAAGTCATATTTCTTTTAAATTTATTATTTCAACTTTTTTTGATGGTTTTTTTAATGAAATTTATTAAAAATGTAATTTCGAATCCTGTTGTCCTGGTTAGAACTAGCACCTGAACGTCTATTTCCGGTCAGAGCTAGCACCTGAACACCCAATTCCGGTAAAAGTAGCACCTGAATGCCCATTTCCGGTCAAAACTGGGAACTGAATGTCAGGTTCCGGTCAAAAGTAGCACCCGAACCTCAAATTTACGATCAATGTTAGCGTCGAATTTCAGGTTGTAGCCAAAATTAGTATCTGAACCTCTGCATGACACTCAGGAATACTGGAGAGGGCGGTCGCATTTAATTGCCTTACTCTTTAATTCCCAAATGTAGAGTAATCAAACTTGGTCGACTAAAGCGAAGGAAAGGAGAGAGGAGTGGATGCGAGGGAGGAGAGGAGGCGAAGGGAAGGAGAGGGGAGTGGATGGGAGGGAGGGGGGCGAGGGGAAGGAGGGAGGAGAGGGAGTGAACGAAGGAGAGAGGAGTGGATGGGAGGGAGGAGAGGGAGTGAAGGGAAGGAGAGAGGAGTGGATGGGAGGGAGGGGGGGGGGGGGGGGGGGGGGGGGGGGGGGGGGAGTAAGGCTCTCTGAGGGCAAAACAATCCTCAGCAGGTTCACTTACCAACATTTTACAAAGACTACCTTCATATTAAACCTTTATATTAAATGCATATTAAAAGGTGATCAAAAATATGGCGTTCTTATATCATAAATGATCTATTTCAGTGACAGTAAGCCTCGCCACAATAATGGTATGTTTCCGCTCACTTCGGAAAGCGTACGGTATCAATAAAGCGGCATCGCCATACAGTACTTTAATTGAGGGTGACTACAGTATCTTTCGCATCAAACCAAGGTTAATCTTGAAAGCTTTTTCAGTAAAAATATTCCGTTAATTTCATGTCGTAATTTTCCATAGTTTATGAGAAGGAACGAGATGGCGATAGGGAAAGTGAGAAGGAACGAAATATAAATAAAATATTAGATAGTAATAGAGATGAAGGAATTGAAAAATATTTTATGATACGTGTGAGAAAAAGAAAAATGCAACGTTGTGAAATAATTAACACAACAGATAGATATATGAATGAAATTGAACGTAATCAGTAAAAACGCGTTTTATAACACAACATTGATAAGTCGTATTTTTTTTTAAATTTATTATTTCAGCTTTTTTTGATGGTTTTTTAATTGGAATTTATTAAAAATATAATTTCGATCCTGTTGCCCTGGTTAGAACTAGCACCTGAACACCCAATTCCGGTAAAACTAGCACCTGAACACCTAATTCCGGTAAAACTAGCACCTGAACACCCGATTCCGGTCAGAACTAGCATCTGAACACAAAATAGATAAATTAACACATGAATGTGTTAAACGCATTTTATAACACATAAGTAATTAAATAATACATAAATAAAACACCTTAAATATGAAATATTCAAATATGCTTTTTTTCAGATTGGTTGCATCAAGACGAAATGATGGCAACAGTTCGGTGATGCTTCGCTATCTGCTTCGATAGCAGAATACAGCATTATCACCCCTCTTGAATTCCATTATCGCCTATTTATCCGAATTGAGAATGTTTTCTTGCTCAAAGAAAATTTTTTATTTTTATTTTTTATTTTTATTTTTTTATGCGAACAAGTTGCATAATGATATCATGTCTGTATGTATGTATGTCTGTGTTTGTCCGATAGCGAATCGGGATGGCTGTGAATAGATTTGAGTTATCAGACAACTTAAGGCCCAAAAAATTGAAAAAAAAAACGGAATGCGGGCCAAGCAAAAATTTTTGGCGCGGTATTTATTGAACCGGTCGGTTTCATAGATAAAAATAATTAATATACGCTTGTTGATAGTTTCTAACCATTTAGGAAACGACTAGCAATGAATAAAAAACATAAAAGCGCATGTTGTGGCAATCGTCNCTCTCTCCCCACCCGGGAGCTCATTCCCCTTTGTGATGGGTAGATTTCTATGAACGCTTTACGTGATCTATAGGCAATTGAAAAAAAATAAATAAGAGCCTTTATACGTCGATTCACCTCTCTCAATGCTACTCGATAAAGCCTTGTCCGGGCCTATGGTCAGTTCAGTGAAAATATTAAGCTTGAAATTCTAGTACAGTAAACCGACCTCAGCTGCTCCGATACCGTAATAACTATGACGGTATAAAAACTTTATTGTTAATAAATCGAAACAAACAAATAAAGATACAACTCTTTATTGTTTTAGTAAAATTCTATGAAAATGCGACTGAGAATAACATAAATCACTGGGGCGGACATATTCTACAAGTGAGAGACGTTAAGTCAATTTGTGGTGGGTAACCCATACAAACCATAAATATTACTTTAACATTACTTCACTAATTACTGTATGGTATAAGCGTTTACCGTAGTCAACCCCCTAATATCGTAATTCACGATGTTTTTATTACTCTTTAAATCCTATTCAAATTTACATTTCAATGCTTTTCTCACTGTCCCATTCGACCACCACGAAGACACATAAATCCAAATAAACAAGCAAAGATTAAACAGGTATAAGCGACCAGAATGAATAAACTAAATAACTAAAGATAAAGCATACTGCTAAATGGCAAACAACCGTTTCTTTTCAATAACCCCCCTATGGTCACTATTCTAGATTATACGGTATACTAAAACATCTAACGAAAAATAAACTGCACTAGTAGTCAATATTACCAGTAAAATCACTAAACTTTCACCACATCTCAACGAATCTCATTAGTGAAGGCGAATAAAAACTAATAAAAAAAAACAATTACTACTTCACTTATATGCAAATCTCACAAACCTATATCATTTCCATCGAAGCGATATCACTAAATTATTTCCTCAGAAATTTGCATATTATCTTTGACACATTTGATTTGAAAATTTGCATATTGTCTTTCACAGATTTGATTCGATGAGAAGCCCCAATGAAAGCATCGAACAAATTCAGGAAATCAATCCAAACAACTTAAGGATATTAACCAACTAGATTTAATAGTAAAACTCAAAACAATAACATATTAAAGGTGTAGAGAAGCAGAATATTATTTTACCCGAAGTGTTAATATACATTGAATGAATTCACTGCAGCTATCATCTAATCCATCTTGGGGGCAAACGATGAACCACATGAGCAACCCTTTTCGGCGATCGGATTGTCGAGAACACGGAACGCCGACCTCATCAAATCCTCAGCATAATCCAACGTTGCGCCTTTCATAAAATCCAATGACATCTAAAACCAATATAACTCATTAACCAATAATACGGGTTATTTTATCCTTCTATATATACACCTTAAAGACAATGTATGCTTATAACCACCTTCAAGATGCAGGCTACTACCTATTTCAACCTCCTAACGCATCGTATACAAATCAAGTTCGCGTAGCTGCATTAGATGACATTTGTACTGATAGACAATCGCCTGGACATTTGCGCCACAACTGAGTACTACTCTCATAATGTAGGCACCGCGTGGCGCAAATGTCCAATCGCTATCTCAACGCCACAAAAAGGTAAATGGTGGTGAGTGTTTATAAGAGATAATGGGAGAGAACAAGATCAAAAAAATATTTTCTTTTTTTTTGCGACAAACCTTATCAACAACAATTATAGCACCATTTTTCTCGAAAATTAAATCGTCATCGTTGTGTTCGCGATCGAGTTTCATCTTATATTCGAAACCCGAACACCCGCCACCATCAACCATCACACGAAGAAATTCGCCTTCTGACGCCACCTGAATATTATATGGCACTAACCACTCACTACAACTTACCATCTCACTAAGCAATCACCTTTACCTATATTTTACCTTTACCCATTTGGTAATATCCACTTATGGATCGGTTCATACCATAACTCTTAGAGAAAGGCAATAAAATGAAGTGAGTGGTAGATGAGGTAAACACACGAGCACAGATCCGCTTAACACCAAAGACATCATCGAATCCCCTTCTCTCTTTCTTGTTTCAATCACACAGTCATATCATAATATAAAAATTCAATAAAACCAACCAATTTCTACCAGAAAATCTCTAAAATAGAAAAAAAAAATTGCAGAAAAAGCTATAGAACAATGAAGCAAGCACAAAAAAGAGCATAGATTATGTGCTAAAAGATAGATGCAAGTACGAACAACAGCAGCATTGTTTAGATGCTTGTGGAATACTGAAAAAAGAACAGTGGTTTGAATTGATGGTAAGGAAGCTAGATTTTTCTTCCTTTCTACTGCTCTCCATCCTTGTATATCGACAGTTTTCAAGTATAATCTTCGTATAGGCTGAAACACTCTCACCCTTCAACCTCAAAAAAAAAAAGTCTCTCCAACGTTTTGCAAGGAGTTTTCTGTTTGCTTCCTAATACGATGGCATTCTCTTCAATGTCGTTCTTAAACATTCTATCATTTAAGCACTCTAAACACTCTAAAAAAAGATACTCATTTTTATAATATGAAACGAGAAAAAATTGTCATATTTTTATTTCAAAAAAATTTTAAAAGTAGAAATAGTCTCCATCGCTGGATGATACCTCCCAATATTTCAACGAAACTCTAACCCCTGATATGCCTGCCTCGAGACCTCTGAAACGAGGCAGCGAGGTCAGGTTTCCTTCCTATGTATAAATTACGTTGACCTAAAACCTTCAGCTACATATCTGTAACTGTATTCCAAATTACATTCAACTTCCCTTCCCCCTTCCCTACCTCCTCCTTAGATTAAAAATCGAATAATCCCGCATTTCAGGTTGTTATAATAGTGACCTCCTGTCAAGTTGCCGTTGCAAATGCAATTGTTTGTACAGCACAATCGTTAGTTTCCTCAGCAAAAAATAAATAAATAAATAAACAAATAAATATGAGGGTAATTTGCATGGATAATTGCAAGCATAAACTTAGCACTGAACGGGTCGTACCATTTCTTATACCAACATCGAAGTGCAAAATCATACATAAAAAGTTGTATTCAAAGTGGTCAACTGACCAATGGCCACTAATTATAGCTTCAAAAATTTTACATGAATTACAACAACATCAAACCTGTTTAAGACGTTCGGCGCATCGTTTAGTGATAATTAAGTCGGTGGGTGATCCACGACTCGAAAATGAACGAAGAGGTAAACAGCGGATCGACGACTTCGAAAATTGAACAACCGAATGTACAATACGCATTATTCATCAATCGAATACTGTCCTCTAAATTAAAAAAANACAAAAAAAAATTTATTTATTTTCATCATCAGCAAATTGATTGCAATAAGAGCACAAAAAATAAATATAATTCAATTAATCAAAAAATTTGCATATAAAATTATCTAAATTGCCATATTCATTCAAAAATAATCAACAAAAAAAGTATTCAACTTTGAAATCTCTATTTTTTTTTGCTCATAAAAAATTGTAAATATTCATAAAAAGAAGAAAACTCTGTGAATCTAAAAATCACAATATTTTTAAGTGATGGCAACATGCCAAAAAGAAAATTATCGCATCAACGATTCATAAAATACAAAAAAAAGAATCAAATTAAGTGAGTAAGCCTTTAATTGAGCATTAAAAAATGCATCTCTTGGAAGATAGCTTCTTTAATAAGCAAAAAAATTTTATAACTACTCAAACATCAAACATTCATTTCCCAAATAACTAAAAAAAAGCGCTAAATTCAAATACAGTCTACGGCTTATATTATAAACGCTATGCTTCAGATATCCCACTGCCAGATATCCCCCCATGGTTAATGGCTAAACCGATTCTCTAAACCACGAAACATGGGAATCATCGAAACTTCAGATTATTAAATCCAGGACAATGGGAATTCTATAACGTTATAATATATATATATATATATATATATATATATATATATATATATATAATGAATCTCGGAATCGGATACGGAGGTGGGAAAGGGAGAAGAGATCACCACTTTATGATGCAAAGGTAGAGGGGGAAGAATTTCCAGCATTAGGACAAATAGAAAATTTTACTAGTAGAGGCAAATTTTTCTGGAATATGCAAGCAAATTTTTCGTAATTTTCTTCAGAAGGTCGAATCTTTCCAACTTGATGAAAACAGCTTAAAAAATTTCACTCTAGTCCAAAAAGGAGAGGGGGGGGGGGTGGTTCTAGTATCTATAAATCCTTAACATGTAGAACCAGAGAAAATTACTAAGAGAAAGCTCTTACAACGGTATACTATGATAAAGGCAACAAAATCTCTCAACAAAACTAAACAAACGAAAACGGCAAATAACTTAAATAAAAGATCTGGAAAAAAACCTCAATTTTTTCTTCAAAAAAATAAAAAATGAATAAATAAAGAATTTTTTTCAAACAGAAAAATGATTCCAACCCCGACTAGCCAAATTATTTGTGGGAATCATAAAAAACAGAATAAAGTACAATAAAAATTGAGAACGCATATCAATTATAATTTTGTAAATATAAATTAAAATAAAATATAGATTAGTCATTGTAAACTAAAAAAAAATAGAATTGAAAAAATAACATTCAATTCTAAAATAATAAAATTTTTTGTGAATCATCAGAATCTGTTGTTCTCAACGATAAATTCATATCATCAGAAACGTCATCATTCATCGATAGATCACCGGCATTGCTATAAACTGCTTCTGATGCCCTCAGAAGGTCATCGTTCGCTGAAGTCGTACTATTAAGTATGCTATCATCGGATGGTTCAACTGTAGAAGGAGCCGTAACTACCGGTTGAACGTCTTCGTTAATCGACTTCTGTGGTATCACTGATTTCTTTTCCTCAATCAGCGCCATGAGCTGATCTTGTTCCATCATCAATGCAGTACAATTACCTATAAAAAATTATATTAATTGAAGTAACCCCCTTTTTTTATTTATAAATAAATTCAAACCTTTAAATACACTAAATGAATTTTTATAATATTGTGAATTCCCGTGAAATTCACTCAACAGTGAGTCACGTTAAAAGGTTTAATCATCTATTAAAATATTCCATAAAAACCCCATCAAATATATACCCATTTTTTGAAAATTATCAATTTCAGATTTTAAGCAAAAAAGGACATACTTTTAAGGAGTTCTCGTAAATGCATCAACATTTGCTCTTCACGTTTCAAAGCGTCGAGCCGCTCTTGTAGACTTTTCACTCTTGACATTAAGAACACACCTAAAACTTTGGTAAATAATTTTATAAAGAAACCACGCCATTGATTTGATACATCTTTATTTGGAATTAGCGCTATATTCTCGAGCTAAAGCACCTAAAGTTCAAGTTCGAGCTGAAGCTGAAGGAACGACTCGAGATCTCATCTGTAAACACCTAATCATAGGTATATAAGCCATAAAAAAAGAATATACCGGTCTTTACAATAAACGCTTCAAAGCGCTATTTGTTTGAGAATATTACAAAACTATATACATAAGTGATAAATATTAAAATGTTGAGCTCAATTTAAAATTTCGCCTCATTCTTGATATGAATATAAGTGTCATGGACGCATATGTCAGGCGGCGCAAATGTCATGGAATCATCACCTCTTTAATATCACAATCAATAAAAGAAAGTACTAAGAAGACGACAAATAAACGTTTACAAGTGGGTGGATGACTGTGTGGTGGAGTGTTGTATAGGTTGGGTAGGTTATCAACCAAGAAAAAACTATCAATAAAGGGCATAGATCAACACCCAGCTGTCAATTATTTAAGGATGATCTGTGGCCCTTGGCTGCGATACTTTCATCCAGACACAACTCCCTATGACAAAACAATTGAAAAAAAACAACAACCAACAACTCAATCCTCTAATGTGCCACAAAGCTCGAGCTCCAAATTGTAGCACGAGGTCACACTTTTTTAAAGCAACAAATATTTGCAACCGTAATGCGTATTTCCGCTTCAAGAACTGCTCGTTTATGATTGAACTTCATTAATTCATTGCATTTATATTTCCCATAATTAAAGTTCTTCAAACTGAATAAAACTATTGTCTATTCAAATCTTTACCTGCATCCTTCACAAGTCGTCCTATTCAAATCCAAAAATTAAAAAAAAAAACCTTTTATAACTATACTGGATTATAAAATTAGAAACGAATATCAAGAACGAATAGAACAGATGCTCGACTTTTATGTTTAAAGTGAAGTGGTCGCATATAATTAATTGATTGAAGATTGTTTATTCTAATGACTTTTATACTTATTTCATAGTACCATGAACATAAATAAATTCAGGTCGATCAACCCCCCTCCCCCTCCCCTCATAATCAAAATTAAAATAACCTTCCTAACAGAATCACTAACGTGATGAATAGTTCATACTTAAAACATCACGTTTGCGTAATCTGACCTAATTATAGGGAAACAAACCGGTACTCTCAAACAGCTACTGAATTTCAAATATATTGCAGATATGGCTCAACCTTTAGACCAAATTTAGGTGTACTGAAATTCTATGCGTAATAAGCGTTAAATATTTTATTGTTGAGTAAATCAATACGAAAGCTCATGTTTTATAAGATCTTAATAATAACAACTTCGAAACAAAGTACACACCCTTACCCCCCCCCCCCCCCCCCNCTCCTATCTCCTTCCCTTTAAAAATAATAACATCACCTTTGATAGCTTAATTTAATATATTTCAAATAAAGTAAAAAATAACCTAATAATTACAAAACTTATTACAATAAATATTAAATATCACTAAACACAAACAAAAAGTAATAAGAAGTCATATATTTCATCATATACACAACCAATTTTAACCAATAAAATAAAAAAAATATTTTTATTTATAAAAAAAAATCGATCTTAATTAGGAGATGATGCAAAATCAACTAATACCAACTAATCATTTAGCGTTTGAACACAGGTGCTGGACTATGTTGATTCGCTCGTCGTCGTTGCCTTTCGAATCGTCGTTCCATTTCGTCAAGAAGTTTTGGCGTATATCGTACCACCAATTTTACTGTTCCTCTTGCCGATTTCAGCAATTCCACAGCTTTCTCGTGGCATTCACATTCCACATTAACACCGTTTACCTGAAGTACGACCTCAGGTAACTGCTACCTCAGGTCTTATACAGTACGATGACAAGTGTACAACTAATAATGAAGAAAGTAAAATAAGAAAAAAACCAAGAAAAAAGGCACAAAATGCTTACAGCGATAAGTTGGTCACCCCTTTTAAGTTGTCCATTACGATCGGCGACTCCGCCAGGAATGATCCTCGAAATATAGATTGGTGAATTTTGCTCTTTGCCACCCATCACGTTGAAGCCAAGTCCTTGATCCGTTTTGGGGAGTTCAACAATGCGTGGATGTGCATGACCTTCAGCTGCTGCAAACGCGGCCACTGTTGCTTTTGCTGTTGCACTGGCTCGTACCTGCAATTATATGTTTTATTTTTATGAATGCATCATGCGGGAAAAAAAACTTCAACTTATTTGAATAAAAAATGAGCGCAAATAAAACTTTTATTATTTAAAATCGATTTAAAAATTCAGCTTACATATTTAGCAAAAAAAAAAATTACTCACTCACATTTGCAATACTCTAGCAAAAGAAAGAATTATCCGAGATGACTAACCAACTATGGTTAAACTGAAATGGCGCAAATGATTGCACCGGAAAAGTGGAACCGGAAAGACATCGGGAAACCGGAAAATTGGGGGATCAGAACATATAATCGGAACGGAACAAATAGTTGGAACAGAAATCGAAGTTAGGACATCAAAAATTATTAGAACCTATAAAGTTTTAAAGTTCTGATGCAGTTAAGTACCACATATAAAACATGCTTATTTAAATCTACAACTTAGTTAAAAACCTTATTCTTAGCACCAATCGATATGTGAAAGAAATTAACTTAAAATAAGGAATATATATATAAAGTTAATAGGAACCTCTCGTGATCCATCCACACTCACAGTATCGTAGACATGTTCGAATACCTCACGAACCGAATTGAAAAATTCCGATTGTAGAATTTTCTGAAGTGCGACTAATTTTGGATTTGTAATCTCACCGGTTTTTTGTACATGTTCCATTAGTTCGATGATACGTTGGACATCTGCAAATTGATTATCTTCACTATCATCTACAACAATAGTGTTAAAGGTGATATTAATTGTTAACTGTTTAAAACTTTATCCCCGAAGAGTACATCAACGTTTATTAAGAAATACGGTAGGAACTCTTAATACGGTAGGAACCAGCGAACTGAAGAGAGGGTGAGGATGACGGGGGGGGAGGGGGGTAAAGAAAACACTCTTAAACAGGAAATTGAAAAGGGTTTCCGAGTGGTAGAAACCGGCGAACTGAAGGGAGGGTGAGGATGACGGGGGGGAGGGGTGGATGAAGCAATATTGCCAACATAAAGCTATCCACATGATCCTACCCAAAAATAGAAGTACCAATAATATTGTAAATTAAAAAAAATGAATCTAGGACATACCTCGATCCAAGTGAAGACTGTCAGATTTCTCCATAGTACAACACTAACTGAAAAAAATTTATATTTTAAATAATTAAATAATAAAAATTGCAATTTTCAATAAAGATCGAGGAATACACATGTAAAATTGGAAAAAACGATAAAATATATCAAATTAGATAATAAAGAAAAATAGACAAAAAATTAGTAATTATAACGAATTAAAAATAAAATATTGGTTAAATTATTAAAAAACAACTCCATAGTCTAGAATACAAAGTACAGCCTATTATAGACCTTTATTATTATCTTCTGTCAAATGAAGGCACGAATTCGATTCTACGTTTACCTAGCATATCTGAAATTTTTTAAATACATAGCACCAACCCCCCCCCCTCCCCCACACCCCCCCNAAAAAAGGACTATTTACAGCCGTCTGCACCATAAAATCAATTACTTGCAAAATTTATGCCTTAAATAACAGCGATTTCTACTAAACAAACAAATTCGAAACAATCGAAATCATTTAAAAAATCTCTAAGAAATATTTCATGGAAATTATACCAATAAAATACAAATCACTAAAACATTTCGAAATCCAAATTTTTATTCACAAGTATAGATCGAAACTAAACAAGAATATTCAATCGAAACGTCGTTGACATCTCTAAAGGAATCACATTAAAAGTAAGTTTATAAATTGGTTCATCGATTCGATCTTCATAGATATTCATCTCGGGTATCGATAAATCGGGATTTATCAATTCCCGACTGATCATTACTTTCCCATCGACGCATGATTTCAATAGAAGTTCACCACGATCACGTTGTAGATATACCTGAAGATATTGTAGATATACCTGAAGATATTGTAGATATACCTGAAGATATTGTAGAATACCTGGAGATATTGTAGATATACCTGAAGACATTGTAGATATACCTGAAGATATTGTAGATATACCTAAAGACATTGTAGATATACCTGAAGATATTGTAGATATACCTGAAGACATTGTAGATATACCTGAAGACATTGTAGATATACCTGAAGATGTCGTGACGGAGCCAATTATAACAAAATTTTAAAAAAAAATTTGGAATTTTCAGGATTTGAGGACTTTTTTCTAGGATCTAAAAACTCAGGATTGAAAGCTGAGATCGCCGAAGTCATCCTTATTGTTGCTAATAATTCCTCATTATTTAAGCTTATTAATGGCGTTAAGCTTGCAACCTTAGTAACATCTATGATAAATTATCATTGATAAAATGTTGAAAGAACCTATCACCATCACTGATAAAACATCAAAAAAAAATATACCTCAAATACAATCCCCTTATAAGAAAGGTAATGACTTACATTAAGACCAGGATGATAGTTCATCCTGTATTGACACACGAGTAGTTCATTCTTTCGTGCAATCTCACCGTCGGTTCTATAGATACCTCTATAGGGAAGGTTTCTTGGAGGACGTAATAAACCCCTCACCGATATCGTATAACACAATTGACGTACTCGTAATAATACATCCCTTAATTCCATCAACTATTGTTGACTGCAAAAATATATATAAAAGGTGGCCATTATTATAACACAATTACCTGTTATAATCATGAGNAAAAAAATTAGAACTACCTGAGGTCAAGAATTGGGAAGTCTAACTGCAATCCACCTATCACCTTTATATTAATTTTATTCTCCATCATCTCCCTAATCTATAAATGATCAAATCTCGGCTCAAGACTTCAATAAAACCACAAAATTCGAATGGAATTATTTACCATCAACTAAAAAAAAAACGTTTAAATAAATGAAAAAATTCCCATAGAGATTTTTAAAAAATCAGAATCTATTGATTTTTTTTTTCAGAAAATTATAGCGATTTTAGTGAAACATTTTACATAGCATGCAGCAAAAATATTTTTTTTTAGCCAAGATGAATTGCATATATCGGGTGATCTCTTGTCAGTAAAAACCTCAACATAGAACCATCATACTTTTGCAAAAAAAGATTCCCACATCAGAGTTAAGCTACAATTGGAAATCTGCCAAATATGGCAACTATAAAGGGAATTTACATATCAATAAATTACAACCTCATCTTTAATGTTTTCTTCCATTCTTTAAATCAAGGAATGAATTAAAGCATTGCAACTGTCAATAAAACATTGCAAATTAAATAATTATTAAGTATATAGCCATAAATATAATTGCAAAAATAATTAAGCGAAAGCGCTATCCGTTATTGACAGCCGGTAATTTATTAAAAATTTTATTCCTTTTACAGGTGTACAAATGAAAAGTACAGGTAAACAACATATCGTATAGGTATGCAAATAATTCAACATTTACGAGGCAATCATCTGCCTCGAACATCCAATATAATAAACCTCTGTTACAGAAAATAGTACCTATATTTTAGACGTGCAACAATACTCAAACATTGATTCTTCTATTCTCAACTTATTCTTCCCTTATTTTCACAATTAACTACTAGACGTTTGCAATTGCCCAACACTAAACACTCTAGATTTCAAGAAAACTTTTGAGAAGTGAAGACCGGAATGAAAAGTAAAGTTCACTTTGTAATACCAACTTATTCAACCTGTTCATGAACTTGGCACAAGCTCATGACTACATATTAGGGGGTGGATTTATTGTATATCTAAAGGGCAAACAATGAAAACACAGCCGAAAAAACTAACTTCATATTGTTCCACTTATGTCGTTGCACTCTGATTCGGAGATCAGAGATCCCAATCGAAGATCATTCATATTTTCTATAAAAATAAATAGAGGTACGTGTAGGCTAAGAAAAAAAAAATTCTTTTTTTTTTGCTCTTTAATATGAAAAAGATTCAATTCCTATCCGTTGAGCTGGTTTCATCCATTTCGTAAACTGATATTGCAACCAATAAAACAAAAATAGTATGGGATAAGAGGATAGCTAGAGATAGAACTAACGGTGAAAAATTCCACTCTAACGGTTCTCGATTTCGGCTATATCTGAGGTAAAAAGTGGCGAAAAACGGTTTCTGAATCCGGAATTTTCAACGGATGTGAAAGACCGATGATATCATAGATTTAGACCCATTGGGATTCCCCGATTCTTGAATGACAATATACAGCAACAAAAGAACAACAACAAAAACAAGTTGAACATATTGAAAGCAATTATCCACCATGCAAAGTAGAGATAAACGTAACGATATCACCATCGTTGATATTTGCATTCAACCCCCCAAGAAGTTCCCAATCAATATCATTCACAAGTACCAATATTCCAGGACGTACTGTTCCTTTATCGATCAATAAATTTGTCCTGAAATTCATTGCAGTGTTCATATTATAATATTAGGTCTATGAAGAAATAAATGGAACTTTATAGGTGAATAACTCCTAATTCACTTCTAAATGATCACAGATTTTAGAATTTTTAAGTGAAATTGAAAAATGCATAAGCAAAAAAATGAAGAAAAAAATCGAAAGTTCCAAAAAAACCTGAAAATCAAAAAATGTGGCATGTAAAATTTTCTAAAAATTCACCCACGTATAGCCATTTATTAGCCGCTATTATAATGCAGTTATTATTAAAATTAAGTATTCAAGGGATTGCAAAATATAGTGTCCAACGAAAAATAGTTGGATAAGTGCCAATTATTTTTATAGCAGTCCATTTTATCGATTCAAATTTTTCAAATTTTTATGAAAAATGAAGAAACTCTTTCAATCAAGTTCAACGTTGAAATCACTTCTCTATGTTCCGCCAAATTTGTACTATCCTATATTGAGGAAGTAAAAGAAAATTACCTCTCCTTATCCTCGATGAGATTTTCCTTTATATAAAACAATAAGTCGGATAATAAAAGAGTATCAGTTGAAAAAGGTATGGCCACCTCGTGAGTCTTCCTTCTACCGAATAGCACCTCTGCACCACCACAGAATTCCACAGTCAACTTTCGTACTCCCATCGGAAACGTTTCCGATCCTGAAAAAGAAAACGATAACGCTCATGACTCTCCGGTTTCATTCCGGATCGTGACCGAGATCAAGACAAAGACTGAGGTCACACTTAATCCGGGCCTAATCCCTAATAAATGACTGAAAATGCTAGTGAAAACTACAACGAATGAAAACTAAAAATCCACACACGCGAACACCAGCCTAACGTTACAGCTAACAGAGCCTGGATGACCAATAGTTACCAGTAATGCTCAGTGGTTTAACACAAGCAAAATGAACGGATGAAGCGATCGACAGTCTCCCGTTCACTTCCGGTTTGATACGGTCCGGTTCGGTCCTGACCGGTCCAGTCCCCTCTGGTTAGGTTCGGTCCGGTTCGGTCCCGTCCCGTCCGGTCTAACAATAACCCACAAAATATGCATTCAATAAATGCAACGAAGCGGAAGTACTAAATCCTCTCATATTGCATACAAGCAAGCGACAACATTAAGCTGCAACTCTCTGGCACGATGCCAAGGGGGCCCTACACTCCACTGAGTCTTTATACTATTAGATTTTTATGCAAAATGAATGACTATAATAAAAAAAATAATAATTTTATTCAATTTATTTCGATTCTATTTTTTCCCATTTTTTGAAAGATTGCAATAAAAATATTCTAAGAATTCGAAAAAAGAAGTTTTTTATTAAAATTTTATCAAAAATTTATTAAAAATTTTCAAAGTTCTAAACGTTAAGACATTATTTCAATCCACTTTTTTTGCCAACCGGAAGTAAAGAAGTTAGTTCTTTCTTTGCCATTTTTCATCTTTCTTTAAGGGGTGAAATTTTCCGCTGAATTTTTCATTGGTCTTTTTTAGCGGAAAAATTTTCCAACACGATATTCCAATTACGCATCTCAAGATTTGAATTATTTTAAAATTATTGGTACTTTTTTTTTTATTATACAAATATGAAATGTTTACTTATTGTTGAATCATCCAGTCATCGATTACTTGCTAGAGAGTTTTTTATTTGCAAATACCATCCGTAATTTTCCGGTGCGCTATCCGGTGAGATTATTTTCATTTTTTTTTCAGGAACTAATTTATTTGAATTTCAAAAAAATTTTCCATTTCTACCGGAATCTTTTCAACAAACCGGATCCGGTATCATCAGTGATCTTGTATGTTTTCATGTCTACAATCGATATTATGCGTATATGATTGGGCAAGTATATTAACTTTTGGGTAAGTATATTTACCATTATTCGGAACATGACATACCTTTATTAATTGTACTATATTGTTCACTCAATATTTGGTTTATATTTTAAGGTCATGCTCAAGTAGGTCGATGAGTACCAATGCCAATCGATGAATTTTGAGAACGACCTGAGGTTAATGAATAAAAGGTGTGGGTTTCTATTATCGTGTTAAACGGTAATGCGTATATTACTATGGATTCGTAACCTGTTCTATCAATTATGCTTTATCTCAATTGTGGTATTGGTAGTTGCACTATCACGTTCCCTATTGCCAACACTATCCGGTATTGAGGATATATTCCCGTCGAATATCAGTAAACATTTCAACGCTGCCGAATTTAATAGTTGGAGAATTCAACGTGCTAACCTTACACTCGAATATATTTCACGTTCATTTAATTTTGTAAGTTATTATTTTTTTTTGTATGTAAATTTGCAAATATTTTATATTAAAATTCATAAAAAAATTGTTATTCATTGATTTGTTTATTAGATTCGAATGATCGACCCTTTTCATCCCGGTTACTATCCAATCCAATTTGCATATTTTATTTATTTCATTGTTTGCAAATATTTTAATTTTTTATTTTAGAAAAAAAAATACTCTTTGCGAAGTTTCTTTACTAATAATACGATCTTTATTATTTTATTTATTTATATTCTCCTATTTTATTAGATAAGAGATAGAAAAATTCATAGAATTTAATAAATCGTCTAGTGGCTACCTATAAAATTTAGGTATTCAAGTAGCACCAAACTTTTCATTATTTGATCTCTATTTTTGTTTAAATCATGAGAACGACCTGAGGTTAGTGAAGAAATTTTGGGATTATTACCCATCAAGTATCTGCCGATTGAATGAATAGTTGAAGGACATTATGGAGGTCAAACTTTTCCTACAAGTCGATTTTTTAGGATACTCGAAATATAAGTCATTTTTTAAAAATCCTAATTAATATTATTATTTTAGAAACAATCAAATATATTCATAAGTGTTTTAAATTTGAATAAATAAATGAAACTTTTTTTTCCTATATATGTTTTCTAAACAAGCAAATTCATGTAATCGAAGATTACCTATACCTCTTCTACCAGGTAAGTTGCTACACCCACATTTCTTTGTCCAGGTAAACTAGTACACTTGTATTTCTTCCACCAGGTAATTTGAAGTGCTGATATTTTCTCGTGTAAATACATCAACATCTTATAGACAAATGAAGATAATCAAGTGATAAGCATTATCGTTGTCGCATCCGGTCGTGAGGGATATTTCTTAACACAAGTAATTGCCTCATTCCTTGAGATTCTACAAACCTCAAATCTTTATGCGTCACTTTCAATTTGTAATGTTTCGATCGTTGAGAATGAAGAAATCGATCGTCTTTCTCGCATAGTAAATTTTTTTATTCATAAATTTTCAGGTGTTTTTCTCATTATCAAATTTTTTTTTTAAATCTTCTAATAATTTACTTCTTTATTGTTGAATTATGTTTTTTTTCTTTGAATGTTCTATATTTTAAATGGAATATTCTCGATTATTTCCTCCTATTTGATAGGGAAATAACGTTTGCTTATTAGATCTACATCGAAGTCTTCCCCAAATAATCTTTAATCAACCCGGATCCGAGAGCAAGAATCCAGGGGTGGAGGGGGGAGGGGGGGGGAAGGGGAGAACGACGGTGATTGTGGTAGTGGTGATGAGACTGTCACCTCATAAAGAGCGAACCTGACAGCCGCTAGCAGTATTGTTATATAATCGAGAATAACCATTTCAGGTACCAATAATAAAACCATCAAAGCCATTTATATATGATTTTAATAGATATGAAGAACGACTAACGAAAGAGTCAAATGATTATTGGTTTTGTATGAATGCAACACATAATTCAAGGTGGTGCACCTTTATATTCTAATATATATTGCATTATTATGTTGTTAGTTACATGTAGGAAATAAAGGTAGTATCCTCTAATGTAATTTAGGTGTTTAATGATTGTGCAAATTTATAGGTGGGCAGGATATTTGTAACGGAAAGTCCAGGAAAGAAGGAAATTCTAAAGTTGGTTATTTAGATCCTACGGGAAAGAGAAAAAAGAAAGGAAGCTAACGGTCATAAGTGAAGAAAAACCTCATAAGGAAGGTGCCTCATGGATGAGAAATCCTTTTAATTTATGAAAAGATGTAAATTAAGAAAAACTTTTGATCATCCAAGCTAATTTTCTTCTCTATCCCAGAAGAAAGTTGCTTATTTTCTTCGCAAAATCCTATGTCAGGCGCAATAAATTGCTTCGGATTGAATATAGCTTAAGATAAACGCAGCTGACCGGAAAGCCAAAGGTCAGAGTTCAAAGTCCTGCAATTTCCGTTTTTTACCCTTTCCTCGAGGATACTGGCAGTGCTCTAAAAATCTCTGCTATTCAAAACAAACTTTATTTATTCAACTTGAAGGTACACATTGCTGATCGAGGATGACGCACTACCTGTACCAGCTTTTGGTCTACTATTGAATTCACTTGTCGATCGTATGGATAATGATCAAAGACTCGACTTCATTAAGCTCTATCATCCGGGCCATTTACGCAAACTACCTTATTATTTTCAGGTTATACGATGATCCACCGATAAGAGCAATAAAATTAAAGAAGGAGGGGGGGGGGAGGGGGAGTGACTTAAATTAGAATCAAAAAAGCACTAATCGTGTTTTCAATATTTCCTAGTTGGATACTCGTAATGTCATATCACAGGGATTATGTTTTTCTTCATTTTAACTACAGCATTGAATGAATCAAAAACTAAAACTAAACTCTTGTACTTAAAATAACCGCTTTTTGGAGTAGAGGTACATTGTTCCTTTTTAATTCGGATTCGACCAGGGTTTCAGGTCACAACCGAGGGTACAAGATCATCGAGTGAACGAAAAAACCTTTCGTTTTTCTTCGTTGATTTTTCTTTTCATTACCACCATTTTCCACACTCAATTGAAATCTTCGAAATAAGAATCTTCCTTTTTTTTTCTCTCCTAAATATGGGAAGGTAGGGAGGGAATCTGAAGGTAGGGAGGGAATCTGAAGGTAGAGAGGGGTATATTAAAGAATCTGATTTAAAGGTTAATAAAAACTAGCGTTGCAGGCGTCGATCACTTCTTTGTTCATCTCATTAGCGCTCACTTTTATTGTGTGGCGATATATTGCTTGGATTCCTTTTTTATTTACGCTCGTATTTTTTATTCATCATTTCGATGTTTATTACACATATCAAGTATGTTGTTGATTATTTCTCTTCTTGATTAGTGCTAATTTAATTTAATTTAATTTAATTCCTATCAATTAATATCGAATATTTCTTCGTTTAGTAATTTTACTTTTTTTTTATTCGATTGAAAAGCTGAACTCTTCATATTGGGTGGATATAAGTTGGAACTTATAGAATTCAATAATTAAAAAGACCAAAATGGAGTATAATATGCAAAATCTGCAATGAAAATTCAAATGCGATGTTGTTCTCATTCCCTTCGCTTCTTATTCCCTTTGATATTTGAGTTTTTTTTTTCAAATTTTTTCTCCCATTTTCAAATTTTTTTCCCCCGCTCAGGTAGTGAAAAAAAAGGTCCTCTTATCTTCGCTGGTATCTTTTCTTAATACCTTTTACTTTGAAAATTCCATATTTCTTCGTCCCCCTTTTGCTGCGTTACACAAAAACCGCTCCCCCCTCCATACCGGTAGTAATAACCCCATATATATATATGTATATATATATATATATATATACGGATATTCGTTACGCGATAACACGTTCGATGTATATTGGTACGTCGGAATCTTGTTGTACACCAGCAGTGATGTACCGTACATCAAAAATCCGGAAAATGGTTGAATATTTCACCTCAGGAATATTTACGAACCGTACCGCTAAAGATGAAATCCTCGATAAATCACCATTTATTTCACGACTCACCGATACCAATTTAGTCATTCATATTGGTTATATTAGTGCAATACGTCGTAGAGATATTACTTTAGATGTATTGAAGCAATTAAGATATCGATCCCAATATATGTTTCCATTTTGATCACTGATTTTAAAAATATGAAATATCTCGCTCAAATTGTATCGTCAAGTTGGTCAAGTTGGTCAAGTTGGTCAAGTTGTATATCGTCAAGTTGGCCAAGTTGTATGTCGTCAAGTTGGTCAAGTTGTATATCGTCAAGTTGGTCAAGTTGTATATCATAAAGTTGCAATTTTCTTTTTGCAACAAATTCTGTTCAAAAAAAACAATGCACTCATATAATCAAATATTTTATCAACAATAGCAGCTTTATGACAATATAACAATTCATAACAATTACCATTGATAATAATAATAAAAAAAACCTTTGAAAGACCTCTACAAGTTCCTACCAAAACCATAACCAACTTCTGCGTCTAGTGCCTTTGATATCTTTCTCTAATTCTTGAAGAAAACGTCGAGCATATTCTTGCACTCGTGGTTCTTCCGATCGAGATAGATTCACCGCTTTTCTCGCATATTCCAATGCTTGATCCCTGAAGTATTCGTTTAAACGATTGCAAAGAATCCATAGAAAATAGCAATATCACCGAAGAGGGGTAGGGGGTAGCTACTACCTTTCTAAATAGGATACATAAGAGGGGAATATAGGTAAATAAACGTTAAATGAAGAAATTTCTAGCATTGGTTTCGAAATTAAACCCCTGACTGGTAGTAATTATAACAATGTATGATAAATTAAAAAGCCCAGCTATAGGTAGGTAATATACTGGGACAATTTGAAGTGCCATAAAATAAAATGAAATTTAAAAAAAAAAAAACTTTTGGCCACAATGGAATAACGCCTCGGCATAGTTGCAATAATATCCCGGTAGCATACCACTACATTCGTCTATATGCAATATTCTATCGATGCCTAATGATAGATATTTCCGTGCCAATTCATACCTGCAATCATATCACCTTCTCACACCTGTGATTACACCTGCCGGTCTACTCAACTCAAAGCTTATCACTTATCAGAGGTTCATATAGTTAGAGAATCCCTCCATCCTCTAAACTTGATTCGAAAAAAGTTTTCCAAACTTCAACTGAATCTTCCAATAAAAAAACTTTATTTCATCAATGGAGACAAAGAATCCCTTTTTTCTGGATCAATAAAATACCTCAAAAACTTCAGTGCTTACCTTCACGATCCACCTCCCCCCCCCCTTCCCCCTCTCCTAATGGGCCATTCAAGATCATAAAGACATTTAATCAATCGCTCACCATTCCATAATCTCAGGCAAAAAAGATTATGCTTTGAAAAAATAAAATTATGAACAATTCTCGACGGATCTCATCAATAAAAAATAAATAAATAAAAATAAAAAACGAAAACAAAAATTTTCCTCAAACAATTAAATTAAAAAATTCCTAAAAATAAGTAAAACAATTGCAAGAGAAAATATTTGATATTCAAATCTTTGAAAAAAAATTTTTTAGTAAAAATATGGAAAAAAACGGAAATACGACAGAGATAAAAAGACTCACCGATGTTTTAAAATCAATGCGGCACCAAAATTATTAAGAATACTGATCATATGAAATGAATTCGCGCCGTAGATCTGATACGATATCTAAATATTGAACAACGGTAATTGATTAAAGATTACCTTTAGTAAAGACGGCAAACGATCAAAGATCATTCAGGCAATATTTATAAGTGTCTTATGAGTTTAAATATATTTTGAATAATGGATGAAATTCAATTCGAAACGAAATTAGCCTCAAAACAAACTACTGCCAGCGACTAACAACTCCGGAGTCAGCTCCTTTTACTTACTCACATAGCCAAGTTGACCTCTCTTCCTCAGAATAGGCATTCCAGTATTTTACAAACAACAAACGATCAATCGATTTAATTTGGGATAAGTATGTAGAAATGAATTTACGGACCTGACTCCGATTTAACTCCAGAATAGTCCATCACTGCTTATAGTTCAAGAGATTTGCTATCTCCAGAAAAAAGGATCGTTCAATATGAACCAAGCTTAGTAAAACCCGAGCTTAAAAGAGGGGGTATTTTCTTTTCATTAAAAAGATTAGAAAATACAACAGTCTCCGATACTGAACTTCCACTCCTAGCACCACCAAACAAGCCTGACAGCCTCTACTTCAAGTGACATACCTCAGGTAGTGGCTGTAAAGTTCACGCCAAAAATGCTTACCCTAAAGTTGCCCAAGTTTGTATACTAGCCTGGAACAGTCCAAGTTGCCCGAGGCTAATAGGAATTAAAAACTCCAAAGGCATCACCTTTTACAACTCTAGTATATCATGAACATCGTAGAATCACATATTACCACTTCCCTACCAACTTTATCTTTCTAAGTAAAACCTAAGTGAACATATGTACCTTTAAAACTTCGTCCATATACTCTTCACATTCGGGTAATCTATCCTCACCGCGGTAATTTACCTGCAATATATTAACAATTTCCCAGAGGTTACTTTCCCACCCACATTTGTAATATTCACTATCTCATTTATTACTAATATTTATGCCATTTGTGTGCATAATCACCTCTCTTCTCTTCGAATCGAATACTGAATAAAGATGATAAAACGGTGTGAACACTAGTGAAATTTTGCATGAAACAACAGTCTACTATAACAACCAAATAATAACTCTTTAATAAGCGTCATAAATAATAAACAAAAAACGAACATACAAGAAAATGGGCGTATTGCTCAAGACACATTCCAAAGAGTGCTATTGGGTCGGTATAGGCAGCACCGTGTGCTTCAACTTGATGTCTATGCTCCACTAATGCACCTTCTGCCACTACGTATTTCTTTAGATGTTCTTCCATTACCTGTAATCACATCTAATACGGTATCGGATATTCACCACTCGACCACCAAATTTATAACACACACTTTTTTGACACTACCGCCGATGCAAATACTGCTAAAATTTAATGTTGTTATACATAAGCATTGCGAATATTTTCATATAAGCCATGCAAACGTAAGTCTACGAGACGTACTTATAAATATAAATATATACCTAGTCGCTTTGTGAGGATCTACGATTATACGGAAGAAATCTTTATAGAAATACGGATATAGACATCGATAAAACTTCCAAGGCAGGTGAGGATTAACTGCGAAAAGAGGAGATTTGAGTGGGGAAATTGTTTGCAATATGGAACAGTAAAAAAAAAAAGAATTCATGAACACAATTTTTTTTTTTAAAAATGACAGCAAAAAAAGGTGGATTCATTCCTTCTTTCCCATTCGCCATCATCATTAATTGATTACAACATGAAATGGTTTACCTTCATTTGCTTAGTGACACAATGTCGATAACCGGTTTCGGCGTTCTCAATTTGCCCATTCTGTGCGAAGATATCAGCAAGTTTCAAACTGACACCGATGAATTCCGGATCACTCTCGTGTTTATCGTGTAGTTCGATCATCCTTTAAAATGACCATTGAAAACGTTAATTCCAGAAATAATGCAGTTATATATTTGTTTCAACAATCTATTTCCTCAAGGCCGAATGACTGTAGCAGCAAAAATGAAGGATAAAGCAAGAAGAAGGAAGGAGACTGAGACGAATCCGTTGTCCTTGAATTCGAATAAAGAAGAAAAAAATTCCAACAATATCCGATGGAAGGGAGTCCTGACATTGTTTAGGACATTTCTATGATTACAAAGTCTTCGATAAGTTTTAAAATTTTGGAATGCTTAAAGAAATTTAGTTTCGAAGTCATAGTCAGACGAATCCGTTGTCCTTGAATTCGAATAAAGAAGAAAAAAATTCCAACAATATCCGATGGAAGGGAGTCCTGACATTGTTTAGGACATTTCTATGATTACAAAGTCTTCGATAAGTTTTAAAATTTTGGAATGCTTAAAGAAATTTAGTTTCGAAGTCATAGTCATCCTAAAATCGTAGACCTACAATGAAGCTAGAGCTAACAACCTGAGGTCAAGAACTAGAACATGAGGTGACTAAGGTCAAGAGGTAACCTTCGAATAAGAAGACGAAATAAACGCTCTGCGTCATCCAATTTTCCCATTTCATAGTATGTATTAGCAAGTTCATCATAGACTCGACTGACCGGAAGTTCTTCACCTCTCTCTTTTGCTATAGTTAAAGCTTCTTCGAGAACACTAATTGCATCCTCGTATCGACCATATTTCCGTGATATGAAAGCCTATAACTTGTCAACGACAATAATGGAAAATAGTGAAGCAAGAAAATACCTAGTAATTGAAACAACTCAAAATGTGTACTGCAATAAAGTATACTGTAGTCGTGCATCATCATACCGTACACATTGCTGAGTTATAAATTACTTGGGAAGTAGCCTGGGGAAGTAGATACTCATAGAACTCCACCGGGCAATAATCTGAGGATATGAACCCCTAAAGAGCACCCAATTTTAGCAGTATGCCGCTTTATTTTGAATAACCAATTCCTTCGTTTACCTCATATTTTCGTCGTTCTCTTTACCTGCATATAAGTTCATTTACCAGTTAGCTGTTCAAAATCGATCCTTTCTTTGGTAAATTAAAATACCTCTCAGGTAATTTTTATAGCACAACTATAGTAGGACAGCAATATAGTAGATTAATTTATAAAAATTCANGTTTTTTTATTTTTATTTATTGGAAGCATTTTATTGCTGTGAATGTTGTCCCAATCGTCGATTTGCTTAGCTGAAATAGGCAATACAAAGATTATTTAAAGGTTCGAGTATTTTTTAGAGCCAAAATATACGATTCGAAAATTTGAATATTTCAATTTTGTGAGCATTACTCGCTAAAAAAAAGTTGTTAATTTATAACCCCAGGGGCATTCGTTCAGAGTTGTACGATATACTATCGTATTCTTATTAGAAGACACCATTTGAATATATTGTTTTCCTTTTTATCTGCTAAAATTAATTATATTTTCCTCTAAGATAAATTATCACTGTTTTAGTTGATGTTATCGATTTATTGATTTTTTTTCTATTTTCTTCTATTTTTTTAGCATCAAAATAAAAGAAAAAAATCAGAAGGCAAAAATTTAGAGCATCGAGCTTGATCTATTATTGGCGGGACATTTCTGCCTTAGCGATCAATAGTGAGATGAAATGATCTGCTTATCAAGCAGACCGGAAGTTGTCTTTTTTCATTATTACTTTTTACTTATCTTAAATGTATTAAGTACTGATTATGGGAAAAAAATTCTCAAATTTGCATAAATAACTGATAAAGTTATATGTAAAAAACAATTCGCTTTGAATATTATTTTCATCGAGAAAATTTCAAGAAAAAAGAAGAATAAAATAAATAAAAATAAAAATATGGAGGGATATAGTCGATAAGAATTTCTGAATTTTTAGTTAACTTTTTTTTCACTATTCGATTATTCTAAACTCTCCCAAATTATTATGCAAATTTATTTAATATTTCATCTCCCATAGAGATCTATTTGAATTTTTAGATCCTTGTAAAATATATATGTATATCGTTGTGAATCATTATGAAGTATGACAATCGAAATAAAAAATTAATAATTTTGGAAAATTGCCAAATTTATTCTCAACCCGTCGTCGTAGAAATTCGTTGTTGAGATAAGCGCAATCATCTCAACGGCGCATTTCCGTTGGTACGTTTAATTAGTAGTTTGCAAGTTGGAGTGACAGGTGTTCTCCTTGTTTTATGCTGATTTCTTTTCTTTATTTCTAATTTGTTTATTGATTTATGCATATTTCGATTTATTAATATTCAAATTTTTTAAAGCGTTTCTTTTCTCATTGATGATTCATATCCTTTACCGCATAGGCCACACCTTTACTGTTATATTTTATTCGTTGATATTTTTCTACGCTTATTATTTAAGTAATAGTAATCTTGATATAATTTATACAAAATAGACAGCGAAAAGTTTGTTAAAGAATACGGTTGCAAATTTAGCATGCGAATATTGCAAAAGAGCATGCGATAATTGCAATGCTAAATTTTCTACTGCAAAAAAATGTCGTTAATCATTTATTGATCGTATATTTATAGTTAATAGTTAAGCGCTATTTCAGCTTTTTTTCAGGCTGCGAATTTATTCAGGTTCATTTTAGAAAAATGCAACCCATTGCCTAGTTGGTTTATAGAAACTATTAAATTGAAGAATCGTCGGAACTGTCCTCCTTTAGTGAATAAAATTGCTCATTTCCAATCTTCCGGCGCTTCGTTTTAGGTTCCGGTTAAATCCGGTACCGGGCTGCTTTAACCTCTCTTCATATGATGACGGTTTAAACCATTCGCGACCGGGTTCAAGACCTGATTTAACCTATACCTGCGACTCTTTAAAGTATGAGAATCGAATATTGATCGTTGCACCTATTTTTATTTCAGAATCAAATAATCGGATCGTGGTACTACCCTTATTTGTCTCAATTATTTCCACACGCTCCGATTTAGTGATTTAAAAAAAAAAAATGGATGCAGAAGAATTTTGGAGTGTCTACGAAGCGGTTGAGGTTTGTTCTATGATAGTAATTATATCATTTAAATATGCATCGAAAAGTTTCGTCGTATAAGCTTAACGAATCAACTCTTATCGATGCTTTTTTAGTTCCTTTTTTTTAAATATCACCAATTTATATTTTATTTCTTCAAATTTTATCGATCTGTCGGCAATTCTGAATCAATTTTTTGCCATTTTTATAACGATTAGTTTTTTGAGTAAGTTTTTTTCCCGTGGGATGCATTATCTAGGTATTAAAATTCCTAATAATTAATTCATTTTGGGCATAAGAGGGGGGGGGGTTATAATTTGTGGATTACTTTCATTAATTACAATCGAGATGGAGCATAATTCGTTATATTTTTATATAGATTTTTGACTTATCTGCTATCTCTAAGTTATTTATGAGGGGTAGAGGTTTCTTCTTTCAAATCTTTGCAAGTTCCTTAGATTCTATTGTCAAGTATTCACCTCTCAACTCGATATCTAATGATGAAATTTATTATTACTGTGTATTTTATTTTGGAGGATTTACATAAGGATTATTTATTACCTTGTTAATTAATCATTATTATTAGTCGATCGATCGATCGATCGATTTATTTATTGATCAATTTTTTATTATTTCCCACTCAATTTATGTCCCGTTGTCGTGATTGGATAAAGTTTTTTTCATTTCTCCGTTAGCACAATCAAATGGATGAATTTTTCTTACATATTGTACATGCAGCAATCGATTTCAATGGCCCCACTTAGCGCCATCGCTCTATAGACTCTTAATGAAGTGCACTGTTGCAAAGAGATTTTTCACAAAAATATTAAGGGATTCATTGAATGAAGACTAAAAAAATTCAAGATTTTCATAAAATTTTTATGAAAGTTTGAAATAAAAATTAAAAATGAAATTTTCAAAGATATTTCAAATTTTTTTTTAATAATCTTATTTGTTTGTCAGATTTTAATGCACAATCTCTATTTATTATTTATTTAAGGATTCAACACGTACACTACAATTAACGATACGCGACCCATGTGCTATAAGTAAAGTTGTATGGTCATCGTTTGATTATATGAATGGACCGGAGTTATGTTTTGTATGGGAGCCAATTGCTGTCTCAAGTCTTACTCCAGTTGAATTTGCGTCGAATTCCGATTGCTCAAAGGATACATCGAATAGCCTTACATCATCGGTCTCGAAAGCGACTAGCACAAATATATATGAAGATATTGATGATGCATTTAATGTAGGTTTTATTTTATCCTTGAATTTTTTTATTTTTTATTATTTAGATTGTAAATTTAATTTAATTTATTTACAGTTAGGACCAGTATTACTGAAATTTGTTAGATATATATATATATATATATATATAAGTACCATTACAAGTAATATATAAATACGTTAATATTTATAATATATTTTTTTCTTACTAAAGAAGGGTTGTTTTATATACTCAATAAAGTTTAAAAAAAAGATTTTATAAAATTGCTTCGGGTATTTAGAAATATAAATTAAAGATGTAAGTTTATGGATGATTTTCATCCTTTCAGATTAGAGAGCGGTATGTTAAGAGGTGACTTAAATTGCGAAGTAACATGATAAGACTGATAAGAAAAAAGAATCATTGATAAGCATAAATTGAAATGTTGTAGGATGATCTATTGACTTGTACGATTGCGGAGGTGGACATTTGCGCCGCGTGTTCGCGTATGCATCCTGGCGTCTTATGTGATAGCATGGTATACTTTTTTTACATTCATTTTATTTGCTCTTATTTCCAAGTGATTAAGTTTTACTTAGGTTTTTTGGATGCATTATATATGTAAATTATTTAGGTGGTTGTATATATATACATATATATATATATATTCATATTTATTTATTATTTATTATTTATTATTTATTATTTATTATTTTTAAGGATTTTCAATGTTATTTTGTGCATATGTAAAAATATTGCAAAATTTTATTTAGTTAATTTTTATTGATATATACTATTTGAGTATGAAGTGAAACGAATGCCCGGAGATAGATTTTTTAGAGGTTTTTGGCATTCTAAGTATTAGCTAAAGCGGTGGCGATTATGTTATCCAGAAAAGATATCCTGAAAAAATATTTTAGTGATGAAAAAAAAGAGATATTTTCCATTTTGGTAATAATCTGTGACTCAAAAGAATTTATTCTGTTTGCCGTGGAGTCCTCAAATTTGTTATAATTTTTTATTTTTAATTGAAAATTTTTGCATAATTTCCAGGTTTTATTTTTCTCCTTTGAAGGTTTCTTCATCAACGTTATCTCGAAGTGAGTCTGCGATGGGTCAAAAATCGAAAAACGATGATCTACATTATTTAGACGAGTTTATGAGCGAAAGTCGTTCCACTCTTGGTGCACGAACCAATACGACGATCGACGATGATGAGCAGGCACGTTTAATGGTCGGTCATATTTCATAGTTCTTCTACTTATTAATTTTTTTTATTCATTAGACGATTGCGGCAGTCTCATTTCTGGATTTTTCAGGATTTACCTCTCTCCTTCTATCTCCCTCTCCCTCTCTCCCTCTTTCTTTACCTCTTTCTGCCTCTTTTTCACCCTTCCCCCCTCTTTTCCTCTCTCTCCCCCTCTCTCTGTCTATCTCTTCATCCCTAAATATGTTATATATGCTCACATTCTCTGTATTCTCTGTCGTCGTGATTTTGATCGAAATGATCATTGCGCAGATATTTTCTTCCTTCCTTAGGCGACCGGGGATGCAAAATTAGGGGGGGAAATCCCCCTTCCTACCTCTCCTCTCTCAACTTGGTATCCTGTTTTTCAGTAATAGTATTCGATATAAAATACCCTTATCTCTGCTGCTATTACAAGGATTGGAACCTTATTTATGGTGTACTGTAAAGTGATTAAATGTTATTATGGTTTTTAATGGTCATCATGCGCCTTTTTTTATTGATGATCTTTTAGAATGCTAATTTTTAGACGAGTTTTGCTTCCACTTCTGAATTGGAGGAAAGTCAAAGTGTGGACAGCATATCCGGTAATGATGAGAACGAGGGTAAAGGTGGTGAAAGTCGCATTGCGATTGATCAGGTTATTTCGTACTTGTTGTTTTTTCATATCATTTGTTAAGGAAATTTCGTGCCTGTTTTTTATTTCTTTTTTTTTAATTGAATAATTTCATTTCTGTTTTTATTTCGCAGTTTTTGAACGAGTGGAAAGCAAAGTTTGAGAGTGTGTTTATTTTTTATATTCATTAATTTATAGAGGGGAAGTAGGTGGGGAAAGGAGGGGGGGGGGAGGAAGATGGTATTAGAAGGCACTATCTTCCCTCGTGATTTTGCATGATTCAGGCAGCCACCTCGTCGAAAACTAAAGTTTTCGACCCTGAAATATTTCAGGATATAGGGAAGACTGAGGGGGGGGGGTGCCTTCCATGATCCCCTTCCCCCCTCCCTCGTGCATCTAGGTGTTAATCAAGCGATCTCGTCGATCCGATCGTTGAAAAGCTGTTATTGCTTTATGGGCCGTTAAACGAATTTGGGGATGTTATCATTTTTAAGAGCTTTCAATCACCAACTTTTTCCACATAAAAGTCTGAATGCATTGCTTCTGAATTATGCAAATTTTTTGGTATGTCACGTGGTATGGTTGTTGTGCATTCTTAAACAATGGTTTAAATTTACGATCAGTCATTGATACTTGGTTGATGAAACTTTTTTCATCAGAAATAAAGTGGCTGAAACTCGGAACTTTGCCAACTTTTCCATGCACGAAATTTATATTCGTTATCGATGGTTAGAAGGAAGCAGAGGCTCTCTTAATTGTGGTTGTTTAAGGTGACTGTATTACTTTATATATTGTACATCTTATACATCCATTACTGTATATGACTCTGTAGGTGTTCTGTAAGTCTTTAGTTTGTGTTGCGATAAGGAGTAATAAGAACGTAGATGGGGGGGAGGGGGGAGGGGAGGGAGAGAAAGAAGGGAACAAAAAATCTGAATGATAAGGCCAGAACAAAAGGATGATAGGTTTTGAGTTGAACTATACAAACGTAAATTTTTGTGCTTTCCTCTTCCTCGTCTTTCCTTTCACTGTCGATTCGAAATTAATAATGATCGTTATTGGTGATGTATTTAGCATATGATCCTTTTATTGGAGAGATCAATTTTAGGAAGAAACGATAGCACAATATTCGCTTCAAATTTCGGCGAATTCGAATATTAGGAAGTCGGATGAAATAACCGAAGTAAGTTTCAATTCGTTTTCTCGTTTCTTAATTTAGGAATAACTATTAAAAAAACAACTCAATCTTTTTCTGTTTTGTTGAAAAAAATTTTTAGTAAGTTTTTTTTTTATGGTCTGATAGGCAAATAGTTATTTTTTCTGACTTTCGGTTGTTTGAAATCATGTGATTTTCATAACTGAATAAGCAAAAATCTTTTTTTTTTCTTTGAAAGATTATTTTTAAGTTCATCGTAATATTTCAGGTAATGAAGATGTAATGTGGTTTAGAAGGTTTAGTTTTATTAAGCACTTAGTTTAGAAACTTTAATTTTTATTAAATAATAATAAAAAAATTTACATTATGGGAAAGTTTTTGAGTAAAGAAGTTAATTGTAGGCAATTGCATTTGGTGTGGATGCATTATTAGCGCGAAATGAATGTTTCCCGAATACACCACAAGATCTTTCAATGTTATTAATGACGGAGGCACGATTGGATGGATCTAGTAAAGAAGGAAAAGAGGGTATATCCTTTGAAAGGGCACCCTCTAATGTAGATTCCACATCGACCAATACGACGGTAAGTTATAGCCGTTCGCCTACAAATTCGTATGGCACCAATCCTTGGGATTCTTATAAGTTTGGAGATACTGGAGAGGTTTATTAAATTTTAGCGGAAAAATAAGGTAGGAACCGTGTCGTTTCTTTCATAGCAACTGGAAGATAGTGGATGAGGAAAGAAAAGACCTAGGGAGGGGTATGCGAGTGTCGTTGTTAAAAAGCACAAAAATGATATCTATTTTCGATTCGCAACTTATGGTTTTTTGAATTTTCGTTCTATCTCACCCCCTTATATCCTGAAGAAAAAAACATTCACCGAGTTTCTCGAATGTATCGGATGAGGGTGCTGTTGGGGGAGAGACAGCACCAAAGAAGGAAACCGATGGTACTGATGAGACACAACAAGGTATGTTACTTTGAAAATTGTTTTCTACCTTTTTGTTGATTGTTGAGAACACCTGTTCGATTATATTTCTTCGAAGTTGGTGGAAGAGGAAGATTGCTGCTGAAGATCACCCATATAGAAAAGCCTAGCTTACAAATGAGCAAGAAACGGAATGCAGTAGTTTCTTTAATAGCTTCATTCTGCTGTCGTGGTAGTAATATGGCTAGGTGACTAGTTTCTATATCGAGCGCTTCTGGTTCGGTACTTGTGGAAGTAGAAGGGGAGGGAGAAGGTGGGTTGGGACAAAGTGGGTATTCAGCCCAGTTCAGTGTTTCAGTTCAAGGTATTCTTTGAAACAGTAAGCGCCCGCTGATGCTTCAATGAGCTTTAATAGCAGTTTTCAGATGGACAAGTGTTTTAAAAAATAGGTATATATATTTTTGCAGCGATGTTTTCATCGGGTGTTGATTCTGGTATAACGGGTACAATCTCGACGCATAGTGATCTCAGTGTTCAATCACCTTTGATGGATATTCGAAATGTTGTTGAAATGAGCACAAGTCAAAAGGTATGAAATTTTATTTCGTAGGTTAATTGGAGATGGTCGATAGTTAAGTACTTAGTTCGTAGTTAAGTACATAGGTTAGTCATACCTGGCAACAAAACCAATGTATATACCTCAGGTTCAATGCAAGTGTGATTGTTGCGGAATACATTCGATTAGGCTTTTATGGCTTTCGAGATTTATTAGGTACAATGGGTAAGATCAAGTAGTAATAAGTATTTAGTAGATTAAACTGAAAGACTGAAGTATACATTTTTAGGCAGATGAGGGTTTTGTGGAAGAGGAGCGAACACTAACGGACGATAGTTTGGGATTCGATGAATTGGCCGATTATGAAGTATTCGAGGCTATGTGTGGTGAAAATACACTGGAGATCACCGACGAGATGTTCATCGCGAAATCTGTGCTCGCCGAGCAGATCTGCAGGTATGATCAACTACTGTTGGACTCAACGGTTGAGCCAAATTGGCAGTACTAGCTTTCGAACGTGGAAAAAATCCCTTATCACAACAGGTAAATAATTGAAATGAATGAAAAAAATATGGAATGTTGCCAATTTTTTTCCAGATTGAAATATTTTCAATTTTCAGCTAATAATTTTAGTATTTTTAGTACTCAACTGCCTTCAAATCCTTTGCATCATAAACTAACCATCGTACCGAAACGCGATCTGGTGGCCGGTTCGTTTATGTTCCCAGTGGTATGTGCTGGTGGTGCACGACGTGCTATGTGCGCACTTTCTCTTCTCACACACCAATCTAAGTTCGTTTTTTATGATAGAACAAGTCACGATTACTTCCCGTGCAGGTGGGAAAAAAGGAAGGAAAGGTATATTGCTAGATTAAGGCGCTACTTGGAACGGAACACTACCGTCGTATCAGATCTACGAAGTATTTGTCGTTTTTAAGTTCTTAGGCTCATCTTAAGAAGGGAGGATATAGGCCAATGCAGTGGTTTTTTTGCTCTTGCAAAGTTGCCAAAAAAACCCGGCTGCTACCTTGGTTTGCTTACCGCGATAAGCTATTTGGTTTTTTTTTTTAATAAAGCGAAAAATTGGAGTTAAATGGGATTCCTTTATTTCAATATATCCTACGGCATATTAATGTTTAAATGGCTGTAGCTATGTAAATAGATTTAGGTATTTCTGTGTTGTTATTGATTTATAGATTGGATTGGTATTTGCAACGACAGAGTACAATTGAGTCAATGGTATGGGACATGCTGCCACGTGTTAAAGCTCTTCATTTGGTTGTAAGTTGTTTTTCTTTTGCTTTTATTTTTATTTCTTCTGAAATTCACTAATTATTTATCATTTTATTATTGAATTTTTGAATTCATATTTCCGGTTGATTTTAATTTCATCTGTTCATCTTGAAATGGAATATGAGTTAGTCATTTTGTTCATTAAAATTTTTTAAAAAATATTTTTGAATCTTTTGAAGAATGGATTTTAAAAAATGACCAATTTTATAAGTATTTTCTTATTTAGTGAGATTTATTTATTTTTTGTGACGATATAACAATCTAGTCGACGATTAATTGTTACAACATTTATTCGCCAAGTTTTATGAGGAAATAAACTCAAGTTTGTCGCAAAACCTGGCATTGTCAGGTTGATTTTTAATTTAATTTTTTATATCCTCTCATATCGTCAAGTTTTATTTCAAGTTTCAATTTTGGCACAACTTTTAATTAGCCTTATGGCAGGTATGGACTGTTTCTCATTTCATTATATTAGGTGCTATTTTTTTCACCTTTAGAGAAATGTTTTGCATTTTATAGTAGATGATATTCTTTATCCTTTTCACGACTAGATGTTATAGTAGGTAGATAGCATTATAATATGAGGATATAGGTTTAACTTTATAGAAAATATCCTTCTTAATGATATAGAAAGGTGTTTTGCACTTCGGATTCGATGTTGTTGTTCAGGTTTAAATTTCAAATTTTTTAAACCTCACAAATCCATCTCAAATTATTTATAATTATATAAGAATAACTTGTAAAAGGGTATTATAATATAACGAAATTTTAAAATAAAAAATAAACAAAGAATATAATTAAATAATAAAAAATAATTTACAGCTGCGACGAACTTATCTAATGGATAGCAATCTCGGTGAGAACATATTCCTTGCACGTGCAATTACAGCGCTTTTACGCTCACAAGCACGTTGTGTTTTAATTGGTGATCATAAAACCGATGTGGCCAAGGTATGTTATCTTTGCATTCTTTGGGAAACTTTCAACAAGTGGGAAAAGGTTTGGAGGGTAAATAAATGGGTAGAAATATGTAAATGTGGTCATAGCCTATATGGTTCTTAGAGTTCTTTAGCTCGTTTTTTGGTTTTTCCTGAATTATTGGGATTGGTGCTGGATAAGGACTTGGATAAAGGTGCTGCGTTGATGCGGATAGATATGGGATATGATCTAGTATGTAGGTTGAATGAATCGTTACGTTTTTCAGATGCTCAACACGTTGAGTCTTTTTGTGGCCGATGAATGGCGATGGAGCTGCCTTAAGGCATATGCTCATTCCTATTCACCTTATCTCAGACTTCAAGCCATTTTTAGGGTTAGTTGATGCTTCTTCAAGGAATTGGAATTTGTTTTATCATCACCTATTTCTTAAGATATGCCTTATATGTTGGTGGAGAAGATGAAATGGGATCTGCTTCGAAGAAGACGTAAAACTGTGATTAGTCAAACCGATTCTATAGGTAGAAGAGTGAAGTTAGCGTTTCATACACTTGGATCGGGATCGNGAGAAGGGCGAAGAGAGGAAGTTCCATTTTCGAAGCACAAATATTCTGATACTAACTGGATCCTTAAAAAGATTATTCATTATGTAGGTGATGATCTGATATGATAAAGAATTAACATTAGAAGTGCATAATATTAGGGAAAGTTGAAAATATTTCGAATGAATCTACTAATAGCTATTGTGGTTATTAGATTTACTTCTGCGATCGTGGTGGATTTTTTATTTTTTATTTTTTATTTTTTATTTCACGGCTATTGCATTCATTGATATCCTTTCAGTTTATTTATATAGTTAATTCTCCTTGAGCTTCTTAATTGGTTGTAAAACTATTATCTGTTTTTTATAATTCTGTGACTGCTACTAGACGTTTGAACTTGATGTGGTTCGTAGACGATCATGGACTCCGGAGTGTTGAAAAGGCGGAGCTTCGTATGAGTTGGATTTCCTTCTCCTCTTCTTCCTTTTGCTGTTAGTCCTTCCATCTCCTCTACTGTTCTTCCTCATCGCCTCCCCATCCTGCCCTTCCCCTTTTTCTTTCTACCTTCCTATTTTTGAGCCTACCTGAAGGAAGTGATGATAATAAATAATATTTTTTAAAGGAATTAATATTAGATGTGAATAATTTTCAGAGTGAACTAACAGAGATGATGAGTTTGGGTATAGAGAGTGAATGGCCAATATCGGTTATCGATCTTGATAAGCGAATCGTTTGTGTATCGTCACGCTTCCCTAAACATTGTCGATTGAAAGCACAGAGACAACGAGATGAAACAACAGCTATCCTTCATCAAGATTTTGATGCCTCAAAACAGTTTATTAACTCATCGATGAAACTGTTAGATTAAATATTTTTTTGCCTCTCTTTTTTCGTTACATTGGTAGATGACCTGAAATTGGAGGGGGTGGAGGGGGGTTAAAATAGAATGTTGTAATAATGTATAGGTAAATAAATTCTTCAAAGAAAAGGTCAATTTCTTTAGAGAAATTAAAGTTGGGTGGTGGTTTATTTATTTTCTTTTTTCTCTCTTCTTTGTTGCTGTCCAGTGCTCTCTTATATTTACTAAAACAAATTATAAACAACAATCAAGATATATATATGTTTATTTATTTATTTATTTATTTATTTATTTATTTATTTATTTATTTATAGGTTTGATAGGTTGTTTAGATTATTTAACTAAACATTTTTCATAAAAATAGCGTAATAGTAAATTTAATAATAAATAAATTCAGCGAAATGCGAGGATGTCACGCTGATGTAAGAGTGGTCGAATTTTTATCACATATGGATTTACTGCCAATGGAGCAAAGCACTCGTATCGGTTTCATACGCCAATTTCTTTTATCCCTTGAAAATCGAGCTAAAGCTTTCATTATGTATGTGAATGATGCGAGGTAGGATTTTAAAATGTATTTTTTTTTCTGTTTTTTGATTTTATTATTATTTGCTTAAAAAATATTTTTGACGTTTATTAGAGCAATTTATTGACTAAGCTGATTTATTTTTTCGAGATTTATTTACTTATTTATTTATTTATTTTTGGTTAAGTAGGCGTTTGAGATGCATCTATTGTGGTATTGGTTGAGTTCAATTTATTTATTTATTTATTTATTTATTTATTTATAGGTTTGATAGGTTGTTTAGATTATTTAACTAAACATTTTTCATAAAAATAGCGTAATAGTAAATTTAATAATAAATAAATTCAGCGAAATGCGAGGATGTCACGCTGATGTAAGAGTGGTCGAATTTTTATCACATATGGATTTACTGCCAATGGAGCAAAGCACTCGTATCGGTTTCATACGCCAATTTCTTTTATCCCTTGAAAATCGAGCTAAAGCTTTCATTATGTATGTGAATGATGCGAGGTAGGATTTTAAAATGTATTTTTTTTTCTGTTTTTTGATTTTATTATTATTTGCTTAAAGAATATTTTTGACGTTTATTAGAGCAATTTATTGACTAAGCTGATTTATTTTTTCGAGATTTATTTACTTATTTATTTATTTATTTTTGGTTAAGTAGGCGTTTGAGATGCATCTATTGTGGTATTGGTTGAGTTCCTCCCATGTAAATCCTTCACCTTGACCAGTTCACCGTTCTTGGGGTGGGGTGGGGGAGGGGGGGGAGAGGAGGAGGGTTTTAGCGGTTAGAACTGATCGTTAGAAAGGTTGTTCGAGGGGTGAAATTTATAATTGCAATTTTTTTGGATGTAAATGGATGTTAAATATTTCAGTAAGCCACGTGATGGTGATAAGCAATATGCGGCAGGTGGTAGATGGAGTTTAAGTGCCGCTCGAAAGGCACTCGACCTCTTTTCGGAAACCTCGTTTGCGATTATACTTGCTGAGGCTGAACGACTACAACCCGATATTGCACAATTTATTTATGATTCAAAGCGTTTATGAATTATTCGTACAAGAATTTTTATTTTATTTTATGTTTTATTTTTTATAGAAGGAGATAAATGGTAACGTGAAAAAGAGAAGGGTGGGACTTCGATTTTCAAACGATGAAAAGTTCTTGAACGGTATAATTTTCTTGATGGGATGACCAATGCT
>QEWY01000586.1:14086-35721 GCA_006503575.1 Baylisascaris schroederi | reverse complement strand
ATATATATATATATATATATATATATATATATATATATATATATATATTGAAACGTTTAACCAATTGGCATGCACGATCTAAGCATGTTGTGGTGAAGTGCTAAGTGGGTGAGAGCATGTTTTCAGCTTCTTGCTAGTCAAAGCCTTACCAATCAGCAAACACTAAATTGCCCACCAATATCATATTCACAGATCATTCGTATCGGTCATCGATCTATTCACCAAGTTCTGTAAAATCTATGAAAATTAGCAATAAAATTTCAACATTTTCAAGTTTAATTTCGTTAACGCAACACAACGATTAGCAACACAACGATATTGTGACTAACGTGATAGATATACCAATTGATACGCGCATTTGTTGATGGTGCATTTTTTAATGTGCACAACCACGTCAGGTGTTTTAATGTTTCAGTTGAGAAAATTTGCAATTCTATTTCTCATCAATTATTAGCACTCTATTTTTGTTGCATTTCTACTTTTGTTTTTTTTTTTTTTCAATTTTTTGTTTTTGCAAATATTATATTTTTCAATTTAAAAAAAAAAAAAATTTTTTTTTTAAATTCAATAAAACATTTTCGATTTTATTTGCATCGACTATTCGCTCAGTGATAGAAGTGTTCAACAATATCCCACAATCACTAAACCGCTTTGATAGCTAAATAAATAATATTTCTGCGAAAAGACTCACACGAATGCGGTGTAAGACTATCATACTCCGATCTAGCCGACCGAGAAGCAACTTGTTAAGCATCACACCACTAGTTGAATGCTATGAATGCTTACTTTATAACACAACAAAACCTACCACTTAACCAAAAACAATGTTCAAATTTTTTATTTAAAAAAACATTTAATACCGGATTCGAACTCGCAATTCACAGATCATTGCTTTGTCACCCTACCTTTTAAACTATTCACTGCTCATTAATTTCATCTTTTCAAATATCGTTACGTAAGAGAAGAGGTCCAAACTGCTGAAACTACCGAAAGTTGCATCGACGACAGCACACAGATGTGAGACCAAGCACTCCAATTAAAACATTTGAATGGTGGGGCTCAATTCAAAAACTGCTCACCTGTATTATTCGGGATTTCGTCTGGGATCTCGTCCTTCTTCCCAACAAGGATCGCCGTCTCATAGGTCCAACACCGAGCCACATTCCTTAATGTGTATCCTCCACCACCAACCACCAACATCGGAAGACCCAAACTCCGCACAAAATCCACGCACTCCCTACAATCAATCTGCATTTGCAGCATATACCAACTTTTCCTTCACTTACAGTATACTGTATTTTCTAGAAAACAAACCGCCCTACTATTCTAGCATCGCTTTCTTAGAATGTTAAACTGCTGCGAAAATCGGAATCAGTAAAGCAAAAAATATCAAACTTGATTTGAATTTAAGTCCCACTCAACCCTTCCAAAATGTGACAATTATTCTGTAAGAAACTTTTCGACATCAAATAATATTTCAAAGGCCAACATAAAACTCAAAAACTTAAATTTCACGATGAATATTCCAAGGATATTCTAACTTAATTCCGATTATAACAACATCAACGCAAAAAGAATGTCATCAGTCTATAAAAAATTTGCTCGATGCCCTAGATGATTAACTCTCAATATACTTCCAACTAAAGAGAGTAATGAAGCGATGAGTGAATGATCTGAACGACGTACCCATGCCCAGTGAAGCTAAGATTAAAGCAGCCTAGTCGATCACATCCTAATGAATCGGCACCACATTGCAATACAATAGCCGATGGATCGAAGCAATCGATTACTGTACGAATTATAGGCTTGAATAAAGAATGATAATCTGCAAAAATATTAGTATTGTAATTGTTGTCGTGAAATGTTTACTTATGAGCAAAGATGAACCTATCCCCTCAATAACCTCTCACTGCAGTTAATAATCGTTCATATGGAATTATATACGAGTAGGAAATATAATATAAGATGAAAGGGAGATGAATAAAAACGAGAAAAGCCAACGAAGGAAATTTTTTCCTTCCGAACAATATTCCCTTTCTGTTAGGTAAGTGAGGTCATAACCGAGTCCACGTATTGAAAGAGGAGGGGATGATGNTCAGTTATAAATCTGGATTGTAATTGCAATTATTACCAGCCGTCTACAAATGAAGGTGTTTGATGGAAATCGGTGAGTTGCCCTTTATCGGCCATCTTAGTGGATCATATTCAGCCGGTGAATTGAATGAACAATGAAGCATTTAACTTAGAAGGTATAAGTTTTAGTTCAACGCAAGTTTTGAATATTCCAGCATGAAATCCTCAGCAATATCGTGTTAAATACGACCGGAAGGCTATTGCATTTTCTATAGGCAAATTGAGATGTCCGGCGGAATGTGGACAAACGAGTGGTCATTGGTCACATTTACGGGTTAGCACAATGCCGAACCTGAATGGGAGGGGAACTAATGAAAAATGTGAAATAGGAAGGTCATTATTATCGTCCTTTAAAAAGTGCACGTTTCTATCGCCGTTTCTTATCATTATTTTTGAGGTTGTGAGCCTCTCTTCGGTTCAAACCTAGCTCATAGATTAAAACACTTGGTTTAATTGATGAGCCGGATTTAAATCCACGATCAAATATCAAAATTTTAGGTTGAGTTCAGTTCAACTCACAGATTGAATTTAACCTAATCTTAGCTTGTAGAGTGAGTTAAACCTTTGATTAAGTTTAAACCATTGCTATATTGTTATGACTTAACTTCGGTCCTTTTATGGTTCCGATCATGGGCTTATTTTACCCGGATCCAGCGGTGTTATGACGAACGTTTTTGCATGTAATTATTTACTTCGTAGCTTTACAAAGCTGATTATTCGAAACAATTTTTCATATTTTCATCGATTCTTGAAGGGTCGTTGCGAATGTTTCTTGGAGCTGCTTCGTCTACCTCTCGGTGTCTGTTTCGGACAAACTTTTGCTTTTTTCGACTTTTTATTATTTTTTATTGGCGAAATCGTACCAGTGGCCAACAATGATAATCGACCACTTTTCTTCGTTCTCTGAAAAAAAAAATTTTTTTTTTTAAATTCAATATTAATAATAATATTTTCGCAAATTTCAATACTATCCTATTGATAAATTTTTTTATGACGATTATATTAAGTATTAAATAAAAATTTTTCTTAAAAATTTAAAATTGTGGAAGAAATTTTGCGCAATTGCTTATGGTTTATGGATGATCACATGTTTGTTCAACTTTATAGTGAAGTCCAATCTCAACTAGGGAATCATTAAGGCTAAACGTACGAAATTCGTTGAAAATAGTGTTGATTGAATTTTGTCATCGGTTGCTCTTCTACCGTTAACCTAGCATTACTGTACCTAGCCATACTGTATTTGAGTGCACTTAGAGACAGCTGAAATAAGAGAAAATTTGCATATATTTTAAGTAGTTTTTTTTTCTCATTTTTCACTAATCGAATTATGCAAAAATAGCGAGTTTTTTTTTTTTTGAGGAAAATTTATGCCACTAGAAAGTTTGACTAAAGTATCGATCAACTCATTTGCATATTTTATATCGATTAACTTATTTGCATATCATTTAAATTTGATAATATGGTTGAAAGTTTTAATCACTCTACAGTCATCCATCGATTAAAGAATCGTCAACAAAATTTACGCTGATAGAGGAAATTAAAAAATATACTAAATAATTATAGATTTAATTGGTGTAAAAAAACTTCAACAAATTTTCACTCTTCAAACAAGCGAACATTTCAATAATTGGAGCGAAAAAAATGAGAAAAAGTAGTGGTAAAAAAATAGAATTAATCGTAGCGCTAATAAAAATGATGATAGCAGCAGTGACAAAAATAGAAGTAAAAATAAGAATAAAGATAAGAATAAAAATAAAAATAAAAATAAAAATAATAAAAATAAAAATAAAAATAAAAGTAAAAATAATAATAAAAATAGTAATAATAATAATAATAACAATAATAACAATAATAATAATAATAATAATAATAATAATAATAATAATAATAATAATAATAATAATAATAATAATAATAACAGCAATGATAAGATTACGAAATAAATGAAAATAAAAATAACAATTTTCTTTTTTATTAAGTGGAAAATTTTTATCAACTGGAAAAGCAAATAGAAAGCATTAGCATTATCACAAAAATATACGATGCCGAGATTCTTATCAACACTAAAAGAAATTAATCAATCTTCATCTAAAAGATTCGTATCAATCGACTAAAAGAATCAAAAAATCACCCACCTATCTCAGCTATTAATATCGATGAAAAACTTTACGACTTAAAGCTTCAAATTTTATCACCTTTAATCAATTAAATAATTCATTTTGAAACAGCCGCATTACGCCTACATATTTGATCATTGTTGTATCAACGGAAATTTCAACACTTTCATGAATTATTATTTCAATATGACTCTCTGCAGCAATTATAGTCACTAAAAATGACGACTAAATTTTCAGTTTTTTTCGAGAAATTTATGAAAAAATTTTTTTCCAAAAAATATTTTAAAAATTCCTCGAAAAATGGTGGTTTTTTTTTTCGATCACTCTTATTGATCTAACAAGAGGTTTTGCAAGAAATTTTTTTGAAAATTTATGTATGTAAACGTAGTCCTTACACATATATATATATTTATCTATACTAAAAATAATAATAGTAATAATAGTGATAATAAAATGATAAGAGTAATAATACACGCACCAGCTGCTGATAAGAACAATCTGTGCAATACGTATGTAAAAATTATCGCAGATGATATAGGGGTGTGTGACCCTTTGGCTATGCGGTATTGTTGGCCTTAAGAAGGTCATACATCCCTTGGGGCATTTGGTAATCTTCGAGGTGTGAATGATCCCTTTTACCGGTTATAAGGCACATGTTCGTTGATCTCTACCCTCAAGCATTGCTCATATTGGTTGTATCTTTTTCGATAGCCCTAAATTTAAGTATGGGGGAAATTTGCATCCATCCAATTATATCAGTCGATCGCTGTTTTACGGTCATTGAATCGCAAAAAAAACTTGTATAGAAGATTCGTGCAAGCGACCAAGAATTCAATGCTGTAAACCTACCCAGTATTATAGCGCATAAGTTTTAAGTTTTTTTTTTTGAAGAAGATTTGCAAATTTTGATGTATTTTTATGACTAAAGAAGGTCATAGTTGGTGAGATTTAATATATGTAGTCAACAGTTTAATAGATATAGATAGCCAAGCTGAAATGGAAAAAAATTTTCTTTAGTGTTAAGTATTATATAAATATAAATATAAATAATAAATAATAAATGAATAATTGAACAAATAAATGAATAAATAAATAAATAAATAAGTAAATAGAGTAAATAAATAAATAAAGTAAATAAATAAATAAGGTAAATAAATAAATAAATAAACTAAATAAATAAATAAATAAACTAGATAAATAAATAAATAAACTAAATAAATAAATAAATAAATAAATAAACTAAATAAATAAATAAATATACCGTTGACTATTTCTAAAGCTCAGGAAGAAGTGGAATCTGTCAGAATTTTATCGGGCCTAGACGGCCTACAAAAACACCATCCCACTCCGCACAATTCTTCAATTCGTTTAAACATCGATGATAGAACCACAAAGACCGACGTGGAAATAATGGCACTAGCAGAAAAAAAGAACAAAGAAAAATACTAAATGAGCCGACATATGTTAAAAGCATTTATAAAACTTCATTCACAATGAAGCTTCTATTTGTAAATTACCATTAATGAAAAAAAAATGATTAAAAAAATTTAAAAAAAAAATAAAAAAATATATATAAGAATCGTCTCACAAAAGTGATGATGCTTTAATTTTATTTAGAAGAACGCATTAATATTTAACAACTTGCCCACTAATGATTGACTCTATTTTTGTTTTAAATTATTTATTCTATTTTTTTGAATATTTTCTAAGTATTACTTAAAAATATCCTCTCTCCTTGTTTCAGATATTTATAATATGCAAATTTTATATTAAAGGTTTTTTTAGGTTGTACATTTTCAAGCCCATTGATTCTCATACGAAATTATATTCTCTTAGCCAAACTGACAATATGCAAATTGATATATTTTCGTAATCTTTACATAGAAGAACTCATTGACTAAGTAGTTTTTTTCTCAAATTTTGCAAAAAAAAAAACAAGAGAAAAAAAAAGAAAAGAAAAAACATCATTCTAACAGTAATCTATTCTATTTCCAAATACTATAATTTTTGGGGGCAGCAATTTGCATATATCGCGAAATATGCAAATATTAGCTGAATATAATAAAGCAATAAATCAAGAGATCCATTAACCATTAACAAAAATAAATTAGGCAGCTATTTCATATTAGTGACAGTCTCTAATTATACATAAATGTTGGGCTTTTGAAGCGATCTTAACGAAATATTTTTTTTTTTTGATGTGAACAAATTGCTCCATTCCGTTAATTAAACAATGCAAAAGCAAATCATTGAGATAGCCACATCGAGAATCTTTATGTTAAACAATAAACACATCAAAACAAATAACGTGTATTTACTACGATGAATATTAACCCCACTAACTACCTTTGTTATACAACAGATGCCCTTAGGCATGAATCTCTCTCTCTCTCTCTCTTGACCTTCCCCTCATCTCTGCCATCTCCTCCCTCCCTCCCCCAACCCACGTGGAACAATCATCAAGGACTTCATTTTCCCTAGATTTTATTTGAGGGGAATTGGAAATGTGGACGGTTCAAGTGGAAATATTAGATTTCAGAAAGGTGTGGCAACGTTTCTAAGTAACACCTTTATTTCGACGATTTATTCAACTATTTACTATACAGATGATATGGAACCCAATGAGCTGTTTCAATCGATCCAGCATTTCATTAAGTCAATTCACCCNTGATTTTCGACAAATGATAAAAAAAACTCAACTCAATTCACCATAGATCAATGCAATAAAACAATGAATATTTTGGCCTATAAATGTAGAACCAACTAAGCGTAGAAAGAAAATCAATGAGGTAATACTTCATCGTCTAATCACTACTTAATCGTTTAGTTTAATGAATAAGTTGCAAAAAAAAAGAAGCATAACGTGCAATCTTCGCTCACTTCTCACCTATTATCACTAATTTATCTAAGTGATAAAAACAGATAAGTATTTCTTAAACAAATGCAGCTATGACGTAATTATTACAGCAAACAAAGTTACAATATAAAAAAAAAAATTCGACAAGACTACAACGACGATGAGATGATGGAATTCATTTACGAACAATTGGTTAATTGACTAATCAAGTGGTTCTTCTTTAGCAATCCTCTTCAGTCGTTTATTAAATGCTCGACGACGTGCTTTATCTCTTTGTTTGCGATGTGTACCAATCGACTTTCTATAGATTGCATCCAATTTTGATGCATCTAAGTACGAGTTTTCATCACCTTTACTGCAAAACATTCACAATCCTTCATTCAAATAACAAAGAAAAACGATGCGAAAAATAAATAAAATAAAACCCTCCAGAAATAAACAATAAAATCATTCAACGTTTTTACTTGTCTTGCTTTGTTGCTTGCAAATCTACAACCAAAAAGTCACGTCCACCCGGCTGCACAATCACCTACTTATATAGCTCCACTACATGATATAAAATCTAGATCCACGAAAAAAAAATTAAATATTAGGGCAGCACTTAGAGAACAGAAGCAGACGCTCATTGTTGTACTTAAGAAATATCGGAGGGTTTGCAAAGGCAAAAGAATGCAGACAATAATAGAAAACAGTAGCAAAATTAGTATAGGCCGATTACTTTTCAGCAAGCTATGCTCAACTAGAAAACGTCTTCAAAATAGAATCTAAAACAGTGGCATGTTGCAATAGATGGTAAACTTCGATAGCAAACTAATATATGCAAATATTCCAAAACAACATAATCCCATATTATGAATCCTCGAAATTTCGTTTGAGGCTCAATTTAAGCTCAGTACTCCAAGGCATAAAACCATCTTTGACTCAACTGGCAACTTGTGATTCTAAGCTTAGACGCTCCAGTATTTTTAAATTCGGAGAAAGACGCTCCGAGCTCGAGTTTCGAAGTCACGTAACTGCATATCACTGTTGTTTCGTGAGCGACTTCAAGACTAGTAGGCTAGTTCTCGAACTCAGGGTGCCTTCTGCGAGATGCAAAATGTTCTCAATTAACCTCAGGGCTCCCTTGAGAGATGATACCCTAGCGTGAGCGCGAGATTCCCTCAAGCAACACTACCTAGAATTACAAGCTCATCCTTAAACAACTCATAATCAATCTGTTCTAGGAAAGAAAATAGAACTAAACTTACTTTCGTTCGATGATCTCGTTTACGGTAGGATCATTAAGAAAGAGTTCATCATCGCAAAAATTTCCAAAAAAACGAATACTCTTTGCGAATCGAACTTGATCTAGAAATGTAAGCATTGAAGTTTCGCTCCTCAACTCCACTCCGATGATACGCGTAAAAAGAACTTCCCTTACCTAAAAATATGGAAAAATCACCTAAATTACCTAAAAAAAAATAAACACAACTATGGTGCAATGACGTAAGAGAATATAAAATTTTGAAATTTAAATAATTTTAATTTTATTCATTATATCACACTTAGATACGATCCAAATTTTCACCACCACGTTTTACTCAACCCCACAAAATCAGCAGAATCACGTCTGAATACGATCACCCAATGACCGGTCACATTCGCATCTAAATTTGAATGGCTCGTTTGTTCACAAATACAAATTGCTAATTGACCTTCTCCGATATAGCGCCCAACAATATGAACTCAACCAATCGGAGCCTCATTGATTCATGGTACCAACAATTTGGATACACAAATTCAGTTTTAACCCCCACCCCCTCCCACCCCCTTATTTTCGGTGCCGCTTTTAGTGATACAAATGTCAAGACAGCATCTACAGAAAACGAAAGGAAGAAGGATGGGCAAAAAGTGAATAGAAACAACTCTTGGAAGAGAACGAGGAGGCGACTAATTAATTTCATTACAGCGAGGCAAAAAAAAGGACTGCAAAGAAGTTTTGGTGCATATGTGGTTCCGATCAATAAGAACATAATGAGCCAAAAAAATTCCACATAAAATTTTATTTAACCAATATCGGCAGAAATCTCTAAACAGATGTTTTATTCGTCTCTCTTCTCTCTCCTAATCGATAGACCACAAATAAAATTTAAAAAAAAAACAAACAAAAAAAAAACAACCAAAATTAAATGCAAATTTATTGAGCGTATTTATATAAAAAAATTCTTCGAAAAAAAGCGTTCAATAAAAGAAAAAAAAAAGGAACTAAATGGTGTCACCAGATAGCTACCCCTAGCATGATTTTAAGCCCTCAGAAACATTTTAAATCAAATCCACATCCTGACCGGAAATATGTCTATAGTTCAAGCCTTCCGTATCCTTAAATCCTTTCTTACTACAAAAAATATTTCAGGACAGAAAACAGAATTCAAAGATATAACGCACCGAAGATCAAAAAACAATCATTTATTCATTCACAATAAACAATATAAACCATACTTTAGATAGGTCGACATGTGTTAATGCAGTAATTAAGTTATCATCGACGAAAAGATCATCGATCACCAAACGACCACCAATTTTAAAATGACTGCAAACATTATAATGTTTCTACTTGTGCAAAAAATACAAACAGGAAATATTTCGATTCTGAATGAGTTCATCAGTCATTCACCTTGTATTCTTCCACCACCTTACCTGCCCCTTATCCCGCTCAGGATCGGAATTACAAGCCAAATCTAACACAGGCATTACTATCAATGGACATCCATTATCAATCAGAATTATATCCTCTCAGGAATAGAAAAGTTTCAGGACTCCCTTGATGGCCGATGGTAAAAACAGAAGGAAATGCGTCCCTTAGCTAATAGCATGAAGCTTAAAATTTTTGTCGGATGCAAACAAAAGGGCGGTTATTATTTAAAATCGATGCCTCTCGTTTTCAAAGTTACAACAGGTAATATGAGACTATTTGAAAGTATAAATACTAAAACTAGTATAATACAACCGATAGGGCCGTTCTGAGAGAGGAGGAAAACGACAAATTATATAGAATTGAGAGCGGCATCTCCCTTTCTACCCAACGAGAGAGCAATATGTTCCTCCCCAATTCACCTTACTCCTCTTCCAAGTGGAATGTAAAAATTTCATTTCATTGTCGAATTTTTCATGCGAGAGACAATTCAAGGAGGCTAAAATATGGAGCAAGGGGGAGGGGTAAGCCATAAAGCGAACGGTAGAAATGAACTCTCCCGTTTCCCTTCTAACGACGGCGCAAAATGAGATACACCAGATCTCTACCTTAATAACTATCACATTATATTACCATTACAAAACTGTTTACTGCAATTGGTTAAAAAAACATCTGTAAAGGAAAAGTTGAGGTAATTTAAAAGTAAACCTCATACGGATGGGTATATCACTGACTGGAGTGCATATTGCAACTTTCTCTTTCCATCCATACCTATATATAACGACCATTCCGTGTTCCGCATTGTGCGGTTTCGACTGCAATAATACATTTCATCAAATCATAGTACATATTAAATTTTTCAGTATTAGTACTCGAATAAATATCCAAAAAGAGCTTAATTCCAACTTGATTGCGAGTTAATTAAGCATAAAACGTGTTCTGCAATGATAGTCTTTCGACATTTCCATTAATGAATGTAAAAACAGCAAAAATATAGTAAATAAATTTGCTGAAAATATAGTAGATTGAGATTTCCATTAAATATCATCAATATGGAAAATTTGCTGAAAAACTGCTTCACAATTTAATCAATCGATGAGCACATCAAACATCCGCATGCAGAAGATGATCAACGAAAAAAGCTAAGGCTTTGGATCAACTACAAGTGCTCAAAAGCCATATTTGCAACATTTCATAGGCACCTGCAAATTTATAATATTCAAATTTGGAATGCGAAAGCCATAGCATTGATAGCCGAGAGTGGGTGATTTTGATGGAAAAATTACCTTAAAAAAATTAGAGAAAATATTTTTCTTCAGAAATCTTAAGTACCATCAAGACTAACCTATCCCAAAGACTAACGTCAGGAGCCAAATACAAATAAAGATGGACGATTTTGGAATCAGATTCCCTCAGAAGAAATATTTGCAAATCTAATTTAAATTAAATCGATTGGCAGCTTATTATTTACGAAACATTAAAATATGTCTTATAACGAGGAAAATTCGAATTTACGAAGTGAATGAATCCAGAAAGGATTCGTCCAGCAGTGTCTATAAAAAATCGGCAGAGAAATCGATGGCTTACCTTCTCAACAAAAATAAAAAAAATAAAAAAAAAAAAAAAAAAAAAAATAAAAACAACAACAACAAATAAAACCAATAATGCCACTTAGCGATCCTTATCAATTCATTAAGCAATAAAATAGATATTAAATCATACCCGAATACGAACTCCACCTCGTAGTAGAAATTTCGGTAAATAATATGCATATGAATCGATTATAAAAGAGAAATGACGGCATACTTTACGTAAACTGAGCATTCCTTTAACGATTGTTCTCTCGATTTCCTCTTTTATATTATCATTTCTCTTCGAAGTGCTTGCTATCTCCTAGAAAAATTTTAATAAACTCCTTTATCCCTTGTTTTCTAAAACTGATGAATTATTCCCAATATTTATTGAAACTGTTGGTAATTGCTGCCCATAAATGTTTGCGGGAAGAAATTTGCCCAACCGGGAAGACAGATTTACACCATGTTTTACGATTATCTGGGAAAAAATATTACGATAAATTAAGCAGCTCAAGCTCAAATAACTCGTTTCATAGCGAATGCACAAGAGGGAACCCTCATAGTAGATGGTTATTTCATGATGTGAATTTATATTCATAAAAGATCTCAACTGAAATTGAAACTACCCGAATAGGTAGACGAACAAATGCTAAGTGTTAACAAGGCGACAATGCACGTATAAAAATCGAACAGTTACAAAACGAAAAAAAATTTTTTTTTCTGACCAATAGGGTTTTACGGGAAAAAGAATTCACTCTCCATAAAATTTACTGGAAGAAAATCAAATTTTTTGATCGGATTAAATAAATAAAAAAAAATTTTGGAAAATACCTCTGATATGTTATAATCACCGGGATTCATTGTACCAACATATTGAAATATTTTAATCAAAATTTCAGGCGATAAATCCAGAAATCCTCGAACATTCTGGAAGAAAAATAAAACAAATCGAGGCATTTCGATAGCTTCATATTAGCAAATAAAAATTGAAATGAGTCAAATTTTTTTTGCATATTTCTTTTCTTTATTATTTGGTAAAAGATGCCCTAAAGTGAACAATCCTTGAATTGCAATATTATGGTAAATAAATCCATTTTCTAATACCTCCATTCATAAATGAGCTCTAGATAGAAGCTGGCGTTGACTATTGTTCGGGTCAAACTTTTTATGAGAATATGGAGATGAGCTAGGGCTACTTCCCCTTATGGTTGGGCAACTGTCGAACTTAGATCCCCGCAGTGTCCAACCCACCTCTATACGGTAATTGACCAGATACGGTCCAAATTCCGGTCGCAGTTAGGATCGAAGTACTAATACTAAATAAATCCATAAAATAGTAAGGATACCTTCTGTGCAACTTCTTCCATCATTCGCCTCACTTGAATCCGGAACAAATCCCGGTAATTACTGCGTCTCACCATTCTTAAATTACTAACTATTAGGGGTAGAATCACTGCCCGGATGAGCCGATAAAAACAGGTGTGAGAAAAATTAGACAGGAAAAAAATAATCAAAAGGGAACATATGACTGAACCACACGCATAGTCTGATTCCAATTTGGCTTCGTATGAGAAAATGCAATCAAATGAAGCAAAATTACGTCTTGTTTTAGAGTATGGCCTAGACAAATTTCCATGTCGGAAGATGCTAATTTTATTTTTTAATCGCGATTTTTTGGGTATTCTCAGGAAAACACTTGAGGTTAGACCATCACAGCGAGAAAATACGTTGTACATTAAATGCAAAACCTAAAACAACAACAACAATATAGAAATGACCAGAAAATAAACTCGGAAATCACCTATCAAAATGTAGTTCCCAACCCACTGTCATCTCTAAACCAACCCCACCCTCCCCGCCCCTCGTCCCCTCCCTCTCCCTCCCTCCCCCCTCCCTCTTCCCCTTCCCCTCCCCAGCACGACCGGAAAAGCGATCAAAACTGTATAAAAACACATATGAAGTATGTGACCTCTCAATGCGCTTTGACAACTTGCGCGCATTCAACGGTGAAATTGTTCGTCGTCTGATCGCTTGCCTGTTTTCGTTGTGAGATGCGATTCGATTTTAACGGCCCCCAACCTTTTCTATCTATGATTTTAAATGCAATTCAATGGTTTTAAAATAAAGGTTATTTTTTTGATGGTTTGAAATTATAGAGTTAGTGATGAGGTATAACCCAGATAGAGAGGCATTTTATCCGGTAATTTCAGGATAACTCTTCTTAACAAGTGCATAAGAAAATTGAAATACAGATATATAATAATTTTTTGAGGTTTTAAAATCGACATTAAGTGAATCCCAAAACGACGTTAAAAGCTCTCGAAGAATTAAATCAAAAAGTGACAAAGAACTTTATTCAATCATCATCACTATGTGAAACAACTTATGGCCCAGGTGATCGTCACGATGGCCAAAAGCACAAACTCAATCAAAAAGGCAAATCAAATTGATCTCCCAATTTCTACTAGGATTGTGACCCTTTGGAGCTATTCGTTGGCTTTTCTTTTGATCGATTTGATTCCTGTAATAATTTTTTCTATTCTACTCTTTGCCATTTACCATTAGTATAGGCATTTTCTTGATGATCGCCCACGTATCTGAGCCGTGAAAATTTTGCAATTATACTTTTATTGGAGTTTTCGTTTGAGAATTATTGGCACTTTTTTTTCGCGAGAGAATTTTTGATCGTTGAAGAATACTTTCTAAACGTTGACTGATTCTATCTTCTATATCTGCTTTTATATTTTTGCTCATTTTTTGCATATCTATTGCAACAGATCATCGAGCTTTACTTCTTGATGCGTCTTTATTCTTAATGTTCTCAGTCTTCTTCTCTATTGTAACAATCATTCATTTCAATTGTCGGTTGCTTATCGGTTTTGTTTTCGCTTTATTTGATTGAAACTATGAAATATTAGTACTATGTCAATGAGTACTCAAATGAGAAAGCCTTTTCCAATCCTGGCTCATCGAATACGATTCACTTAGAGCAGGGAACTAGAGTCTCCTCGTTTTTCATGTGCGAAAATTTTTTATTTTATTTTTTTTTTTGGGAATTGTTGAAGGATGGCTGTAAATGAAGATGATTTACGTCACTTTCCGTAGATTCTCTAGAGATTGGTGTATTCAACAGAATCGAAAGCTTTTTTCTTCTTTTGCAAACAGCAAATAAAGCAACAACTTATATACTCTTTTGTTTTTTTTTTTTGTTTTTTTTCGATCACTACGTTGAGCAGGTGGATTTAATCGATTATTAATTTACCTAGCATAAAGCCTAATTATTCGATGTCTTATTTCTGCTCCAATTATGTAGTTGCAGCGATTTGTATAAGAACTTCGAGAAATACTTTGTGATTAGATGATAGTTTCTATTATCATTTTAATTGTTTTTCTTTGAAAACTGAATTTTTATATATATATATATATTTTTTTTTTCCACTAAGCGAAATTTTTGCGGAATTCGGTTGATGCCGTATCATGTCGTTGAACAAGCATTTCAGCAGTGTTTTCGATAATTCCTTCTCGTTTTACAACATTTCGTCGGTTACCTTTTTACCTTACCATTTTTCATGCTTTGGATCGTCTTTTCTAATCTTAAGTCGATAATCTATAAGAACGGCTTATCGCTTTTGGTCACTCCTTCTTTGGTACAGTTTTATATAGAACTCCTAAATGAAGTGGTCAGTTTCTCACATTTCTATCATGAGTAACCCTTTTGGTCACTCCTTCCTTGGTACAGTTTTATATAGAACTCCTAAATGAAGTGGTCAGTTTCTCACATTCCTATCATGAGTGACCCTTTTGGTCACTCCTTCCTTGGTACAGTTTTATATAGAACTCCTAAATGAAGTGGTCAGTTTCTCACATTCCTATCATGAGTGACCCTTTTGGTCACTCCTTCCTTGGTACAGTTTTATATAGAACTCCTAAATGAAGTGGTCAGTTTCTCACATTCCTATCATGAGTGACCCTTTTGGTCACTCCTTCCTTGGTACAGTTTTATATAGAACTCCTAAATGAAGTGGTCAGTTTCTCACATTCCTATCATGAGTGACCCTTTTGGTCACTCCTTCCTTGGTACAGTTTTATATAGAACTCCTAAATGAAGTGGTCAGTTTCTCACATTCCTATCATGAGTGACCCTTTTGGTCACTCCTTCCTTGGTACAGTTTTATATAGAACTCCTAAATGAAGTGGTCAGTTTCTCACATTCCTATCATGAGTGACCCTTTTGGTCACTCCTTCCTTGGTACAGTTTTATATAGAACTCCTAAATGAAGTGGTCAGTTTCTCACATTTCTATCATGAGTGACTCGTCACTTTTCCCTAGCTCAATTTTTCTTTTGTTTTTCTCAACAACTAGCAAGCTTCTCACACCCTTTAGTTTTCCGGTTGTTGCAGCTTGCTTCATTATATTCAGATTTTTGTGGCAACGTTTTTCGTATACTTCATTTTGATTAGCTTCTTTTTTTTTTAATTCTCAGAATTTAAAATCCACCCCTAAAATTTGTATCCAGTTCCATCTTTCTTCTTATTTCATGTAGCTGTTTTATTCGTTCCATAAGAGATGACTTTCTTGACCTTTTCGTTCCATAAGAGATGACTTTCTTGACCTTTTCGTTCCATAAGAGATGACTTTTTTGACCTTTTCGTTCCATAAGAGATGACTTTCTTAACCTTTTCGTTCCATAAGAGATGACCTTCTTGACCTTTTTTTTGAAGAGCAATTCCCACCGCTTGGTTAATTTTTCTTAGCAATATTTGCATAGGTCGATTTACTCTTCATTATATGAGATTGTTGCAAAACGTATCTGTATAAGACTGTGTCGAATAATTTTTTTATCTTGCTATAAATAGCTTAAATCGCTCCCATTTAGGAAGTGATTCAATACTTCCGTATTTTTAATGACTATTGCCTTACGACTATCATAATGTAGTCTGCTTTGGTTTTTTTTTTTTTTTTGCGTCCCCGTTGGGGCTTCTTGAAGTCCATTTTCTCTATCACTTTTTTTTTTTTTTGAAAAAAAGCATATTGAAAATTTCCATTTTTTTAATATCTGTAAAAATCAACCATTTGTTGTCGATGTGATTTCCTCATTTCTAATCCACAATTTCCTCATGTTTGCTCATCTGGTGCTCTTTGGCTGCTATATGGACGAAGACCATATGTAGGTGGCATTAGCCATTTCGTGACCTATCAGGTTATAATAGGTATCTTAGAGGCGCCCTGAGAACCGTCTCTTCCTCCTCTTCCTTGCACATGGCTCAGCTTTCTTTTCTGGAGGTACAATCTCCCCCCACCTCCCTCCCCCCCCTCCCCCCTCCATGGGAATTTGAATTTTTTAGATGAGCAATTTTATGCAGACTTAAATTATTTTGGTGAATTTTATCGTTTATATCGATAAAATTACTTTGCATTATTTATTTTTACACCCCTTTGAATATATTTTTCTTTTTACGATTCATTATCTCCCCGCTTGATTCATCATTTATCATTTGTGGATCTCAAAATAAAATAAAAAAATGATGAAAAAAAAATGTGAGGTGATATATATATATAGACATTATCGTGATTATTAATACAAGAATATTTCATCGTAATTTGAAAAAAAAAACGTTTTAAAAATTTCTATTCAACTGGAAATTTTAATGAAATACAAACTCAACGATATGTAAAATTTTTGATAAATTATTATTGAAAATTGTGAATGCTACAATAATTTTCAATAGTTTATTCGTACATCATCTAAATATAGCGAATAAATAATAAAATCGAATAATTCACATTTTATTTCGAGTAATCTAGAGGTATATTGCTATCTAGATTCGAACCTATATATAGTATTTTTACGTTTATTCTAATTAAGAAATTAATCAAATTTACAACTTTTAGTGTACATATTAACGCAGAATTTTATTTTGCAATTTATTGCATTTCTTTGGGAATATTTGAAATACCTTTACCTCAATCTTCCTCTTCCCCATCTCCCTTCCGTCCCCCTTTCCCTCCCCTCCCCCTCCGCCTCCCCTCCCCCCCTCCCCCACCCATCCCATCCTCCCTTGAGGAACCTAGAATTACCAGTTTAAATTTTTGACGTACAAAATATTCATGATAACTATTGGTATTTAATATTTGTGGAATATTCTCAAGCGGAAAATATTTCAGCATACAACCCTAGTTGATCGTAAATAGTAACGCATAAATAACTGAGAATTACTTTCATATAACAATATGATTTAATACCATTTGTCGTTGTACTTCATACGAGTGATAAAATGTTTCATCGTGATTTTCATTTAGGTAGATTTTCTCTCCTTGATGACCTGGTACTTGAGTGGTTATCTGAAATTGAACACCAGATTATATAACCTTCAAGGATTGTTTGTTACGATTACTGTTGTGTGCTAATATCAGTTACAGTACGATTAAAGCTATGAAATCATTAAGATTACTGTTATGCAGGTATTAATTACGGTACAATTAAAGCTAAATAATTTGTTGCGTCAATATGAATATACAATTATATTCTTTGACAGTAAAATTATGCAAACTTATAGTGATTTGTTATTGATTTATTAATTTCATAATAAAAAATTTATGGCATATATATATATATATATACGCAGATGTGTGTGTGTGTGTGCGAATGTTTCGATGCGTGTGATTTTGTATACTTATATGTCTATGTGCTTGAATATATGTCCATTATTACTCTATATTTATTTCCCCTTGAGGCTAAAGTTGCAAAATTTGTTAGGTATAATGAGCACCATGTAGTGACCACTTGCCCTTTAATTCACATTGATCCACCAACTCAAGAATTTTTTTTTTTTTTGCATATTTAAAGTTGTTAAAAAGTTTGAATAAGTTTTTGCATTATTCGAATTTGCATTTCCATTGATCTACTCATTTAAAAAAAAAAGTGATTATTTTCTCGGAGATTTATAGAAGTTATCGAATTAATTGAATTGGCACAATCAACATTGTGTTGACTAATAACTGATGTACCTCAATTCTCTAGTCGCTTTCCGGTAGTTTACATCATCAAGCGATAACATAGTAAGCCCATTTTATTCAACCTATGCTCCAACTTAAGCTCATTTCCCATTCCAACAATAACAATGCCATATTTTCCCCTGAGGTTCTTTTTGTGGATGCAGAATGAACTAGTAAATAGAGATTTCACCTTATCGCATACAATATAACCGACGAGTTGATCTGCTTTACTATAGATCGAGAATACATTTTGCGCCTCATATCGTTGAATCGAATTTATGTCCTTAAGAAATAACTCTTTTTTTAGTAATTCATTTAATTTTTTAAAGAATTGATTTCATTTTTTTTTCTAAATTTTTCGAACTTTTTCAATGAAAAAAATCAATAACTGCAATAATTGAAATAGTACAGTAATAATCTACTGATAAAAATAATTTATTTTGAAATTTTCCAATTTTATTTGTTGATTTTCGAATATTTATTACTGAAAAAGTGAAAAATTTCTGGCAAAAAAAAGGAGTCACAAACAGATAATTAGCTAATGCACTCAAAATTGCTTATTGCATTTAATATCAGAAACTACGTAATATCAAAGAAAAGAAAATGTACTATTAAAGAACTTTTTTTTTCGATTATTTAATTTCATATCAGAACCGTATCGAATATTCGAGCCACTTAATCATATTAACTCAAACTTTTTAATTATTATCACTAAACGCCAAACTCCTAAGTGAGTTGCACAGTCAACAATTCGTGCATGTTGACTACATTCGTCTCAATATTTCCTTTTTATTAAGTCTTTAAGTTTCAAATTGTTCTAAAATGTTAAGGTGATAATTTCCCGTATTTTTTTTTTATTATGTGATTTTCTTAATAATCGCTAGCAAATATTTTGAAGAATGGGAAATTTTTACCTGTAAATAGGTACTTTCAGCAGGACACATACCCGAATATAATCCTGTTTGTGTATTACATATTGGTAAAACACTAATTGCACATCCTGGTATATTTACACCTCCTACCTGAAAAAAAAAGATCTTTTATGTTTAATAAATTTTTTATAGCTGCGTTTAAACTAGAGCAAAGTAATTTAAAATAAATAAATAATGAAAGCTTTTTTTTTAAAAAAATTAACCTGAAGTGAAATGCCATGATTTGGACCGGCAATACCAACGAATGTATCGATGAACCGAGTCAACGGTCTCCCAAGATCTTCTCCAGTGTCTACGCATTTACCTGTGCTAGTGACCTCCTTATTACAGTATTTCAAGAAACACTAATGCATGTAGAACCTTTTTTGGAATAGATTAGAGAAGCTGGTTCAGTTATGACTACTTAGTTGCTAAAAGTTGATGATTTTGGTCGTAATAATTGAAGTAGAGCACGTAGAACTAGTGTTTATTGACGAGTGAAAACGTCTTTTCGTAGATGAATCCGAACTTGGGACACCTAGTTTTCCAGGCGACGCTGTAACCGACTTAGCTATTAGAAACATTTTCAACATGCATCATTTATTCATCAATTCTCAAATGTGTATATAGTGTAAATGGTCTAATTACTTCATAACGCTTGAAATTACAATAGAACTATCATCTATGTGAGTGTGAATAATGTTTTTCACCTTTATTAAGTGATCAATATCATCGATGTCTGAGATTAATTTTATGGTTCTATAATATAAAGATTAGGTGCTAATTGATGAGAGTACAAATCGATTTCATTTAAAAATGTTAACTTAAGTAAGCAATAAAATATTGCATGAATAATAGATGAACTTTAGATGAACAAATTATTTCTCGAAAGATGAGAACTAATTTGTTTTATAGGTTTTTCTTTTGAATCGAATATTACTCTTCGAAAGATATTTAAATAATTTAATTTAGACCGAAATTTATCCTAGCGGAATTTTTTTATTTTATTTTACTTTTATCTGGAATGATTACCTCCCAGAATTGCCTTTCTTGAAACAGGTACCCCGAGTGAATAGGCAATTACATCGATAGCACGTCCCGTGTAAAGACGTACAGCAACAATGAGCGCACGCACCTATTCGATTAACTTTACATAAATTTTCATCAGTCGATTAGTACGTATCGTACCAATATAAAAATATATATATTTATGAAGGTAACCGATAAAATAACGAGTAATTAATCCAAACGAACCTTATATAATAAATTAATCACTACAAAAATTAAAAGAGATTCGTTACTGAAATTATTCACTGAATATATTATGAATTCCCATTCTATATTGACTATTTTCATTAATAATTTTAATGTTTTCTTTAATTGGATGTTTCCAAATTTTCTCACATTTCTTCAATGTTCATTAGATTTCATTCAACATAACCGAATTCAAATATACTTTATTTAAATTAGTTAGTAGATGTAATATTTAGTTGTTGAAAAATACTCTCATAATTGTCTCAAATATTATTCATATGAATTAAATGAGTTTACCTGTTTTATATAAGAGCAATGCATCGTATATTGTGTCCATTGAAGTGGATTACCTTCTGCTCCATTTGCATATGTTGTACCATATAATTCACTCCATTCGTATCCATTTTCTCTTCAACATTACTCTTATTTAAGATTTTTACTATATGCAAAAAAAGGGAACTCTTTAAAATATGTTTATTCAAAACGAAAATATGCATAAAAAATTGATAAAAACTTATAAAATTCTTTATCTTCGAAAATATTCACGTATGGAAAAAGAGATTGTATATTCATGAGGTAGCATAGGCTGAAAAAGAGAATACGGTAATGGTGGAATGACGGTAGGTAATATATCAATTTGGGAAGGTAATTCTTTTATGAATAGGAAATACGATGAAGCATGTTGAAGAGGTTTATTAAATTACAAAGAAAAAAAAAATTAAATAATAAAATATTTCTTATTTTTTAAAAATTTATTGCTATATACTAGTTCGAGAGTTACTCAGTGAAATCGATTTTTCGAAGAAATTAAGCGAAAAAATTGAATTAAATAACTCAATTACCTGAAATATCTAGCTGCACTAATTGGTTTATCGTGAGCTCTATCCGAAACACCGTGCACAAAGACGACCGGTTGATTGTGAAGCCTTTCTGAACGAAACGTTTTACCGCCGAATGAACCCGCTTCACCAAGATCCCCTCTTAATTTATTTCGAATCATTGCAATTTTAATTGACAAACGTTTGGAAATGAAATGGTGATCATATTATTAGAGAATATTTTTAATAGATGTGAAGTCTGTTATTGTTTGCGATATATATATATATATATATATATATATA
>QEWY01000586.1:0-11792 GCA_006503575.1 Baylisascaris schroederi | reverse complement strand
TCTAGGCCTGTTTTATTGTCAGTCGACTGTCTCGAAGATTTTTTGCTCTAATTGGAGACGATTTTTCTTAAGTTGAAAGATTTTTCAAGTGAGAATTTGTCGTAGAATTCTAATGGAATAAGATTAAGAAATTCAAAAATTTCGTCGCTTATTTTAATCGTAGATTGTTACCTAATTGATTTGCTTTATGATTTATCAAGAATCAACGAAATAAGCTATAAGCCTGCTTAATAGAAAATAGTGATAATAAAAGATGGCGTTCAGTAAATCGGAGCTGACATTAACTTGCTGACACCCTATGCAGTAAGGTTGCAGCTGTCTGTCAATAAAATTTCAATAAAATTTTTTCTTTGAACTTAATTTTCCTCATTTGCAAAGTTCTTTAATTATATTCTGTGGTTTTCTGAAACGATGTTGGTATAAGTTTTTTTTTTTCATTTTCATGAACATCTTTTTTCAACCGTATACCTTTAAATAGACGCCCAATGTTAGAGGGCCTTTGTTTTGAGGGTATGGAATGTAATGAGGATTGATTTTTTTAAGTTATGATTACACCATAGACATGTGCCTTCTCTTATATATAGTTTCACTATTTCGTTTTTTTGTGTTTTCATTTTTCTGTGTTTTTGTTTTTTGTTTTTTTTTTTTTATTGGGGGGATATAGTTGATCATTTGGGGGGATATAGCTGATCATTTGGGGGGATATAGTTGACCACCGAAGTGCTATTTGTGTTGCCGATCAAATTTTAAATTTTTTCCGGCATTGGAGATCGCAATGATTCCAGGATATCCCACTTGCCGAACTTATTTGTTTTATCAACAATATAAGCTCATCTCATATTCATATGAAAGCATAGAAATAGACAGGATAATATAGAATATACGGAGCATGTTTGTGAAACCGGAATACATTTTTGAAATTAAGACATATTTTTGAAGCCGGAATATGTTTTTGAAACCGGATTATATTTCTAGAGATGGAGAATTTCCAGAATTTTTTTTTTTTTTTCTTAAGGAAAACACTTTTTTCTGTCGAAAAATTGAGTTCAACAATTCTTGAAGGCGTTCTGCATAGTATTGGTGTTATGCGCTTTTTTGGTTATTGTATCGATCGCTGCCTATACCATAATAACTATAACAACGAAACGAATTGTGCATACTGTACGAAGTGGTTCGTCATCAAATCGAATGAGAGCAATGCAAAAACAACTGAGTATCGCTATGGTGCTTCAGGTGAAAATTTAACTGAGGAAGTTTTTATTTTTATTTTTTTTTCAAATTTTCTGCAATTATCCTCAATTTTTATATATCTAATGCGATTCTCTCAACCGAATTTGTTACTCTTTATTATTTCTCATTTATTCATATCAGCAATAATATAATCTGTAGTGATTAGAAGGTAGAATTGCTGTCGTATCTTACTCTTCGAATAACATGAGTTCATTAAATGATCAATACCTACTGAATACTTACATATATTTTATTGCTTTTTTTTTGATATGCATTTGTGTAAAAGTTTCTCATTTCTCCCTATTGAAATTAAGACATTACGTCTAACCAATAGCTCTTTTTTGTCGCTTTTTTTTCATTTGAATTTTTTGTCGTTCCAGTTTTTTTTTCGCCATTGCGAATGAATTTATTTTTCCAAAACGTGAATTTTCTAACATTATTATTATTCGTTGAATTTCCATAATTTTTCTTTTTCTCTAGAAAGAAATGAAAAATTTTTTTTTGCTTTTCAGTCATTTTTTTGCTTTTCAGGCATTTTTCTTTTTGTTTTTTCAGGCAATGATTCCACTAACATTTACAACATTACCTCTTCTCGCATTTATCATACTCTTCTTCGTTGTGAAAATCGCCGCTGTTGAATATGCATCATTAATACTTGCACTTATACATTGGCAACCATGTGCACATCCAGCATTATATTTACTCTTTGTTAGACAATTTCGTAAAAAATTATTGCTTTGTAATTGCTCTTCATCACTTTTCAATAGTAATGTGATTCCTATTTTTCATTTGCATTCTTGAATATTGTCTTATTGATTTTTGTTTTGTCGNTGCACGTCTAATTTACTAATTGCAAAATGCTAAAATCTTATTGCTTTTTAAAATATTTTGAAAATTATAAAAAAAGAAAAATTAACTCTAACCCCTTACCCACTTCAACCCCCTCACCTACCTCCTAATTGCGAGTGATGGATGAGTTATATCGATTAGAGAAATTTCTTATAGGAAAATCACATCAAAAATTGCACTTTTCAGTAGATTTCTATAGCGTTAGTAGATCGCAGTTTTTATTCTTTTTTTTTTTCATCATATTTATTTCCTATATGTAAATCAGCTTTAATTACTTCTCATCTCATATAATCTCATTGGAAATTATCTAAACATATGTAATTTTTATGAAATTATCTAATCATAAAATGCGCTTCTCATTCGCAAATATTTGAATGCTATTTTAGTGGATGTGTGTGTGTGTGTGTTTTTTTTTGTTTTCTACACATAAAGCAGAACCTGAAACGTTGAGCTCTAATTCTTTGTCAATATTTGCATTCACATGTTTTTGAATCGGACCCTAATTCAAATTAAAATCCGGCAAAGTGCCAAATTCGATTCTAAATTCAATCGAGTTATGCAAACAAATTAACGAATATAGAATTGGACCGGAAGAACTTCCTCTTTTGTTCCCGTCCGAGACAAACAAGCAATTTCACAAAGTATCAACAACAAGAGATATGCTGAATAATGTATTATCTCTGACCTAAACCATTACTGAGTGAAAATCCAATCGGCATCGAGTTGAAAATTGAAAAAATAAAATGCCTAAAAAATTTTCCTCATTTTTAAATGTTCATCTCTTCTTTCCGATGTCGTTCTATTAAAATAGATTACGGTATATGAGATAACTAATAATTTTCATAACTCCAACATTAGCGATTTTTCATTTGAAATTATGAAATCGATGCAAACATGGAAGTAGATAGAAATGTATCTTTGCATAGAAGATTTGCAGAAAAAATTCAAAAAAAACGAATCTTTTTTTAGATGCTTTTAAGCAATTTTTGTCGTATACAAAAAATGGGTCTAATATACATTTTATGTCGATAATTTCAATAATGCCATATAAAAATTTTATGTCGTTTAATTTTAGTTGCTAACCACGAATTCTCTATTATACTCTCGTTGGGCATTTTGTCTTAATTTTTAGCTATTTAATCGAACAATTAAGAAATATTCGATTATAAAGCTGAATATTTTGGTTATTTCGACGAAAATTTTTGTCATAGTTTTGTCAGTTTGTGCGATCACTACTACCACTAATATTTAAGCCTTACTACTCAAGATGAATCCCACTCAAGAATCGCGGACACTCATAATCATAGAATCTCAACTAAGATGTATTCACCTTAGGGATACTTTTCTATGTTTTTCGATTTTGAAAAATTTCAATCGATAGTTTGAATTAATTAAATATTTATAAGAAATATGAATAGTTTTTTTTCGATGAAGCGTTAATATTTTTTATTTTTTAGACGTTTGAGAATTTAAAGTGGCAAAGTTTTTGAATAGCGTTTGTGCATTTTATTATCATTATTGCAATTACCATCCACATATCGCAATGTTTTATTTATTGTTTATTTTCCTCAACAATAGCACTCCACCTTTATTAATTCGACAATTGGCCTCATAAACCTTTTTTTACGAATGATGCCTATGCAATCATTTAATGAAAATGTGATTGGTTGTTTCGATGTTCCTTTGTAAGCATTATCGATGATTTAGATTAATAAGGTTTAATTCTTAATTAATTGCAAAGTTCTTGCTATGATGTTAGATGACAATATTGAGGTAAATTATGGGCACGAAATCATCCCTAACTTCTTTCTAGGTGCTTAAAAATTTGGCCTAAGGCATTGATCTAATATGACACAAGTTTGTTGACACTAAGGGTGACGTGGGGTGTATTTCTAGCAAAGGAATAACAGCCAATTGCGAAGCATTCCAATACATCGAAAAATACCTATTGTTTTGTTTAGGTTCTCTTGTCTAGATCTGGGTTTAATTTTTGCGCCATATTCGAATCCCAACGGAAATTCTTTAATAAGGACTGATGATTAATCACCGCCTAGGTGGTCGTTCAATAAAAACTGCTCAAATCGGTATACCATTGCGTCAGCACATCGGGCGATCGTACCAATTCTTTGTAGTTAAGCTTACACAATTAATTTCGTTTTATAGTACATTGTAAGCGATAATAAAATTACATATTCGGGCAATTTGCTCATAAGAGAGAACACTAAAGGGAACAATCCGTCTGCTGTTATTGAAAACGTAAAAAAAAAACGTAATCTTTTAGATTTATAAAGAAAAATTGATCGAAATTTTTTGCCATTTTGTTGTGTTAACTCAACGAACCCCTTGCTGTATATAGAAAATTTCTGCTAAACAGAGATTTCAGAAAATGCTTATTGTTTGGGTGATTTGAAATTTATTTTTTCAATTATTATTATTTCATTATTCTAATTATTAAAAAAAATGTCATAGAATTTATTTTTTCTTATTTCGTTATTTTAATTTATTATTTTTGCAAAAATTTTCCATCTCAAATATTATTTTCATGAATCGAAAGTTGTGTTTCTTCGAAGCCTTCAAATAGCGCATCAATTTTTCTCTCTTTCCTCTTAGATTCACTCATATTATTTAATGATTCAACTTTTTCACTTTTTTTATGAAAAACTTGGTGAGCATTTCGAGCTTGAAATTCTACATATATGTAAATTTGCTACAAATTCGCATTCTTAGCTGTAAATAAACATTGTAATTCTCTCGACTTTAATTATGAGTAGCTGCATAATAATGTGACGGCTGTCATAAAAATAATGCAACCAACCGGCTGCCTTATTCGCTTTACTAGCTAAACACACCAATATAGCGGAAAGCACTATACAACATCAACGATCACAACAACTCAACGCTTGTTGTTTATCGTCACAGCTGTATAGAGATCAAGCAAAAGGAATTCATGCATTAAGCTATACAATTGAGAATAATTCAAATTAGAAGAAATAGTTGGTTGTATAGCTAGTAATGTTGATTAGTGATGTACTTTTTTTTGAATTCGGTTTATTAGACGATAATTTTGAGTAAACATATGAAAAAGTTGGAGTTTATAAGATAAACAATCATAATATATAATTTTGAAAAAAAAAATATTTTCATTAAGCCAACAAGCTTTCATAAATTATAAATAAATTAAGAAGATAAAAAACAATGTGAAAGAAATGATTATAAAAAAAAGATACTGTTTATTAAGAACAATTTTACCCCTTTTTGAGTTTGATGAATCAATTGAAGCGATGATAATAAGTGTGAATATCTGGGAAATGCCGAGCTTTTTTATGAAAAGCAAAATTTTTTTGAATTAAAAATAATTTTCATAGATGAACAATGTTCGTTTATCGAAGGCAAAAATTGCCTACTTTGAAAATATGGAAAATTATTTCCTTTTTTATAGTTGTTTTTTTTTTAATCTGAGGCAGTACAAAATTTTATGCAGCTTCTAAAGGTGGACTTTTTTGCCCAATGAAGTTTTTTGAACAAGTAGTCTAATGGTAAATATTGTGATTAATTGATTTTCAATATCTTTTAGAATACAGTTGATCTTGCCTGCATAACTATAGCATTTTGTACCAGCCGGTTGGTTTGTGCCAGCTGGTTGGTTCTTTCATTGGATCGTGGGTGCCTGGTAAACACGTATATCCAAGGCATGTATATTATATGGCACACGCGCATGTAAATGCGGCGACAAATATTTTGTTTAAAATTTGAGCATATTTATGGCCCTGGTATCTGGCTAATTTATTTTGATGCATATATTAGTTGCAAATGCTTAGATCATTTCTTGTGCATGCAATTCGAACGAAAAAAGAGAATTTCTTCGATTCGACAATACGTATTTCAATGGTTTCAAATTCGGAAGCAAATTTGAGCATCCGGTTTGATTTTGAGTCCGGAACCGGAATCGAGCATCCGGTTTGGAATTTGTTGTTCATGTGATATTTTTTTAAAGTTAATACCACGGCTTACTTAAAGCACAGAGTATTTGTGCTTATGTAACAACGAATTCTAGGCATCTTTGAAATGGATGATTTTGCATCAATTACCGCTTCTTCAGGCCTCGTAGACTGTTAATATTGAAATTGCTATCCGTGTGTTCTGCCCGCTAATATGTTCATCGATGATGCTAGATTTAAAAAAAAAGCACTCCTATATTCAGATTTATGAATTATTAAAAACTTCGTTTCTAAGGTCTCCTCTCGAACTTCTTGAGTAATTGCTGAAGCTGCGTTTGACTCAGATCGCAGTTTAGGCCAGATATGGGCCATGTCTGTATATTTCGGGCCAGATATGGGCCATGTCTGTATATTTCGGGCCAGATATGGGCCATATCTGTATATATGTCCAATAGCAGTGGCGTACCTACCTGATTCAATCACTGACAAGGAACTATTCTATATTTTGAAGTGCATAATTCAAGACCCAATAGAATGTGCAATAGAAGATATAATAATGAACTCAGGCGCCAAGTTTTACCTTTATTTTCACATCCACCTTTCCAGATAAAAGAGGGATTTCGATAGTGCAATGTTGCAATTTTTATGTTCAAGAATTGCTCATTAATTTTGTTAATTAATGAATTTTTAGAAATAGTACTTCCCCTCATTAATGTCCCCAATGAAGAAGTTTCTTTTTTTATGAAATGTTTTTTTTTTTTTTTGCATTTTAATAAAAATAAATGATGTGAATTCCCATGCTTCATTACTTAGCGATGAGGTGATTTTATTGGCAATTAATGTAGAAAAACATCCAAAGAAAACGGAGCAACAAATATTGACGATTGTATGTTTGTCACCTTGGCAAATATGTAAGGTTTGTTTACTAGTCGAACGATCAAGATAAGCGTCCCTCAATGAAATCTTATTAACTTGCCGAATGCAATTGCCAATTTAATTAGAAGCAACTCAACTCAACACTAATTTAATATGCAAATAAGTGAGCAACACAGACACATACAGACAAATACGAGACGGCAGACACATACAGATAAATACATCAATTGTAATATTTTACTGGAAAAGCTGGAAAATACTGGAAAAAGCTGGAAAAACTGGAAAAAACGTTCAAATATTTCAGTGTGTATTGCTAAATGCTTTCGACGCTAAATAAAATGAACATTTGCGGCATCGATTCGTCGCTGCTGAAAAAAAAAAAAATTTCATTGAATCGAGCGGATGTTTTAGGGGGAAAGAGCGTAGAGAGATGCGCCGAAATTGCGTATTGATGTAGTTGCTGTGAGGTTTTATTTGACGATTGCTATGTGCCTATTCATAAATTTTTTCACGCATAGCTTACTCAAGTGTTTATTTGCATTGAATTATTGCACTTATATGTAAATGCATTTGACTTTCTCGAATGCATTGGTATTTTCATCATCGAATGCCTATTCATCGTTCGTTGATCTAATTTGCATATAAGAGCATATTTATAAATCGCATCCAGAATATAGGGATATTATGGGAAAGAAATTTTCGCTTTTCTCTCTTTCTTTTCTCTTTCTCTTTCTCTCTCTTTTTCCTCCCTTCTCTCTCTCCGAATATATTTCACCTCATTGAGATTTCATACTATTTTACTTTCTTTACCCCATTCTATCTCTCTTACAAATCAAATCTTTCGCAATGTCCACTTTTCTTCTCATATCTGTTATTTAAGAACGACTATAATTCGTTAGAAAAACTAATCCATGCAATTGTCAATTCTCTTTAGAATATATATTGCCTACGCGTATTTAAGTGTTTGTGCACGTTATGCTTAAGCGTCTGTGTGTTATATGCCTAAGCGTTTGTGCACTTCTGTTTGTTAGGCGTAACAAGCCAAATCTTGATCGAGAAGCCTTATAGCCACTTTGTCTGCTTGCCTTCGATGAGTTTTTTCTTCTTTTTTTTTTTAAAATAGCATTGCAGATTTTATGCAGATTAGATACGTCTAATGAATATTTTAATGCAGTATTGCGATACGTTCAATGCATCAACGAATGCATTTTTTCTCCATTAAAGCGGAATATCCATGCATCTGTTAATTCCTCGGCGATAGTGATGTTTGTTCTATCGTTTTGGTCTGCTTCACCTTAATGGCCATCTTGTTTCGTTCCCCCTTCTTCCATTCCCCTCCCCCCCCCTTTTCTCATCTCTCCCCCACCTTTTAGAAAATACGCCGCAGTTTAGTATGTTTGCTATTAAATTTTTTTTTTCGCACAGATGTTTATAGTTCTAAGTGATAGACGAGAGCAAATTATGTAGTATAGAATTTGTTGTAACGATTAGAAACTAGAGGTGGAGTGACCTCTTGTTCCCCCTCCACCCAGCCCCCTCCCCCTACATTCCCTTCCCTCACCTACCCTACTCCTTCCTCAATTCTGTTTCATATTTTGTCACGATAACCCTTTTTTCATTAGCTAAATAATAACAACTTTATGCCCGCTTCTCTAGCTGTTACCAACGTTGTTGTTGATTTATAATGGATTTCGCATATATACATATTTGCCATGGCGATACTTTTCCCTAGGGGTAACCTAGCTTGACTCTCTCACACTACCTTTATTATTTTCATTAAAACGTATAAAATGAGATGATTTGATATTACCAATTTGCAAAATCGCATTGAATTTAAAACATCCCCATTCGATGAACGATATTTTTTTAAACGATATTGCAAATTTTGATTGCAATATTCTCGAAAATTTGCATTGCAAAAGTAGATTGATGTGATATTTCCTCGCATACGTGTGTATGTCTTTGTTTGTCGGTCTATTGGTTTATTTGTCTGTCTAATATTTCAACTCAATAAGCATTAAAACTGGAGCGACGCAACATTGCGAGTACAGTATTCGTAGTAGGTTCCAAGTTTTTTTTTTCAGGGAAAACATTTTAATTTTCAAAATAGAATCTAAGAAAAAATTTTTTAAAAAAAAGACTCTTCGATAGCAGCGCATAATTGAATCTTTATGGAAATTCAACAACTTGAGAAATTTACATATTTAAGTATATGGGCGAAATATAAGAGCAATTATTTCAGGTAGAATAAGTTGCACATTATGGCGCATCATTATACTTGCAGACACACCGACGTAATGAATTTTTTTTTTTTTTCGCTTACACTGTTGATTTTATTCGTTAAATGATCAACGCAATCGCTTAATGTATATTTATTTAAGAATGCCTATTTCTGTGCCGGTCAAAATTTTTAGCTTTTCAATGCAAATACTTCCGTCATGATGCAACCGGATTTTCGGTTTCATTCAGGAAAATTATTCCGTATCAGCTATGCGAAATTTCGGCCATTCCGGATATATAATATAGCTGAATATAATAGTTTCTTTTTTTTCATTTAGTATATGAAAATGCACACGGGGCTTTCGTGGGTGGTTCTTTCAGTGCTGCCACCCCGTATCCCCTCCCCTCTCTGAAATGCTGCAAAGATAGAACCGATCAATTTATTGATTAATATCGCGACGTGAAATATGTGAGTCATATTGAAATATCTGTTAAGATTAAATTTTCTTAAAGTCAATTTTTTGGGAAATTAAAAAAAAAAAGATTGTCGTATTCTTTGGGAATTGAAAGATTGCAATGAAAGGATTTTTTTTTTACAAAAAAAGTGACCCATAATTAAAGTAATTAAATAATCAACGTTCACGACTACCTCAAATACGTCGTTATATAATCGGCTTTCTCAAATGCTCGAATGAATCATTAGCTGTCGTCTCGGAGCCCCGATTTATGAAATACACTCCGACTCGAATAAATCATCAGTCGCCATCTTGGTGCCCCGATTTATGAAATACACTCCGACTCGAATAAATCATCAGTCGCCATCTTGGTGCCCCGATTTATGAAATACACTCCGACTCGAATAAATCATCAGTCGCCATCTTGGTGCCCCGATTTTTGAAACTTTAGTTGCACTAAATTCATCAAATTTTAAAATATATCGCATTTCGGTAGATAACTTTTTGAAAACAACTCTAAAGAGAAAGTTAAACGCTAGATTCTATACAGATCTGCAAAATACAGCACAGATGAGGCACCGTTCACGTTAGTTTAGAGGATTGTCCGCTTCCTAAACCCTCTCCCTTATCATATATGATACATATCACTCAAATTTGATGCAATTCACAATTATGAGTGGATTACACCATTTAAAAAAAAATAATAATACGTTCTTCGAGCTTGCCATACTAGTAAATTTTTCTCGTAGAAATAATTTTCAAAAGAAAAAGAGAAACATACAACATACATAGGGCGCATGAATCGACTCCTTAATATAATACGTTCAAAACTACATGTTTTTATTGCGAATGAAAATTTTCCCAACGGGAATTTTCCAAATGCAATTCATTTCTCCGATATCATCGGACATCGGAGAAATCTCGATTGCAAACAGGGAAATTCAAAGTCATTCGGGATTCAAAAATTCCGCTATCTGAAAATTTCTATTGATGCGATTCCGATAGTTAAATTCCGCATAGTTAAACACCGATGGAAAATGAAGACACTGAATCTCTGTTGAAGATTCGTTAATCCGCACAATAGTTAAGTTATTCTTCTAAGGAGATAAGAATGCCCCACAAGGAGTTCGTTGTTCATCGGTTCCTCTAAGATAATCCCCGACCTTAGTTTGCGTGTGTAATCCCCGACCTTAGTTTGCGTGTGTAATCCCCGACCTTAGTTTGCGTGTGTAATCCCCGACCTTAGTTTGCGTGTGTAATCCCCGACCTTAGTTTGCGTGTGTAATCCCCGACNGGAATAGAAATAGAAAAGTGCAAAGATCTAAATGCTCTATTAAATGGCCTGTGGCCTAACGTTTCTAGAATGCTTAGCTCATGCAATGTTTTGCCACGCCTATGGGATAAGGCTTTATAGCTTTAATGCGTGGGCTTGTGTTCTATGCTTGCAGAATTTAGAAGCGTTTTTTTTTCATTATATGCTTTCAATTGTATTGTCTGTAGGCTTTTTCTTTTCTTTTTTTTTTCTTCGATATTGATGAATCGAAAACGATTGTAAGTGACATATTAAAAAAAAAGCCCACACACTTGTTTCGAATCCAGGGAGAATTTTCTACTTCCCTCCTACATTTTAAGAAAAATAAGACTACTTCATCTTAGAGTATTTATTCAATCTTGGCATTACTCTCTGCATTCACAATTTGTTCGTAATGCAACAACACTTCTTCATAAATAGAACATATAATATAACTATAACTGGTTTTGTTATAATTTTGAGTTGTTATACTTTCGTATTTTGTTAATATTTAGCATAGATATACACTGCTATGATAAGTTTATTTACCTGCAAAAAAAGGTATGCCAGGACTAATAATAATTCGCCAATATAATTTAAAGTTAGATTAGGCATCTTAAAAAATTTCGATGGCCGAACCGACTCAATCCCTTTTTCTTATATATCGATATTCGATTTGATCAATCATTTACTGCTCGTCGATAGTCAAAAATGCCCTCAATCGATCGGCCTTCTGAAGCAAATAACCAAAACCAGGCGGTCGAACTGATTGAATAGATCGAACTTTAGATGGTGCCTATTTAATGAATAGATGAGTGGGCAACGCTGTCATTCTAATGAAGTGCCCGCAGCCCGCAGTGCTTTTGAGCGTCTTTCCCGTGAATTCTGATAGTTTTTGCATTTTTCGATAGTTCTTAAAGATACGCAACATAT